>JBBPBX010084456.1:0-15300 GCA_038048925.1 Garcialebias charrua
ACTAAAAACCAAAACAATCGATTCATTCATTTATTTATTTATATATTTATTTATTTTACTTTGCATCGTAAAGACTGAAAGGCTATAATTGTTCCCTGGAAGTGTCTTCTTGCTGTGGAACTACTGAGAGGCCATGTTCACGCTGAACTCTGGCGATACTGTTGGAAGCCATAGGGTCTCAGTCTCATTGATTGATGGCTTTTTCCAGGAAAAACTAGCCAAAGAATCAAAATGAGCAACAAAAAAAGAAAATGTCTGAAGGAATTATTCTTTAGTCAACATTGGAGAACTGTTTGAGTGCACATTTACAAAGAGTCCCAGTCCGCTGGTCCATCAACATTATACTACTACCATCCAACTACATGTACTATCCAAGATGCCCACGCTCAGCCAAGTCGCAGCTTCACAGGCTCCAACTACATGTACTATCCAAGATGCCCACGCTCAGCCAAGTCGCAGCTTCACAGGCTCCCGGTGAACATGATCTTTTTTTTTGTTTTTTTTTTTTGTTTTTTTGTTCCTGTTTTTGTTTTAACCTTTATTGTGCCTACAATGCACATCCACAGTACGGGTATGACCGCGACACACTTGTGGAGTTTTCTGTGTCGCTACTTTGCCATCGTGCCATCGATCTTGCCATTGTGGTTCAGTCCTTCCAGCCTCGGGCTCAGGCCTGTCATGGCGGCTGTCTCCATGATCCTCCATCTGACTGCGCGGACCGAACTCTACGGACCCATTCGGTTCTGTGGGGAAACCTGGATGTTTTTTCTGTCTGCCGGACCCGGCTCTGGAGGGCTGTCTGGGAGGGCAGCTGCTGCAGTCATTGTACCATTGGGGTGTTGACTGGACCTGCTAACTATAGCTACCTGCTAACCTGCTAATGCTGCTACCAAGATCCTGCGTCTGCCTGATCGGACCAAACTCTGCAGACCCTTCTTGGTTCCGTGGGGAAACCTTGGATGTTCTCTCTCTGCTGGACCAATGGTTCTGGAGGGCAGTCTGGGAGGTAACTACTGCAGTCCTTATTGCTGAAGGGACCTGTCAACAAGACCTGCTAATGCTGCTACCAAGATCCTGCGTCTGCCTGATCGGACCAAACTCTGCAGACCCTTCTTGGTTCCGTGGGGAAACCTTGGATGTTCTCTCTCTGCTGGACCAATGGTTCTGGAGGGCAGTCTGGGAGGTAACTACTGCAGTCCTTATTGCTGAAGGGACCTGTCAACAAGACCTGCTAATGCTGCTAACACCACACCGCTAACAGTACCATGGTCTGGACCATGTTGCTAAGATAACCTCACTGTCATCAGAACCACTCTGCCAATAGGACCATGCTGCTGTAGATTTATTTATTTTTCCCTTTTGGCATCTTGTTTCTGTATTTTTGTTGCATGCTTTGAATGAATCCTAGTTTCTGTTAGTTTATGTTAGTGTTTGCATTAAGAGTGTAAATTATAGACGAACAAAACCTATGAGAATTGTGCTGCTGTTTGGTGCATTGTTTTGCACTGTTAGTGACTGGTGTATCTTTTAGCGTACCGTTTGGCATCCATTTAGCATATATTTATATCTCAGATCCTTATTTACTGTTTCCTTTAACACTTTAAATTTTTTCTATTGTTTGATGCAACTGTGGGACCCTGTGTACTGTACACAGTTTCGTTCCACTACATGTGCCACATGTGATGTGAATGACAATAAAGTAACTCTGACTCTGTGATTAGATAAGATTGGTAAAGGGACAGCTGTACTCAAATGAGGATTATGAAATAAGTAAGTCTTCTCATTGCCTGAAATGAGTGAGGTTTGTTGGAGGTGGGCCGCCTAACTGCTCAATTACCCTCAAAGGTGTTGACTCTTTTATGTTTTGTAGAAATGTCATACCCTGCTCTCTCCTGCTCTGAGTGAAAGGAATACTAATGAGTCTGAGGTGCAGGGAGATGGTGAAGATTCCCACCAGATGGCACAAAGATTATGAGAACAGCAGGCCTGCATGCGGACTGCGTTCCTACCAGATCTGCTAACATTTCTCACCACATCAGGTGGTATTTAATGTTGCCAGTGGTCGTGTTATTGTTGATGGCAGCTTCTTTGGTCAGATGAAATATGTTTTATTTTGTATGTCAGTGGCAGCTGCTGACCTTGTAAGTGAAGTGTGTAGATGGATCACTTTGATCAGGGGTGCAACTACATATTGAGGTGGATGCGAAAACATCAACGGCGCCCTCACCCTGCTCCTTTTACCTGCCGCCTCATACAGCTTTCCTCCCTTAGTCATGCACTTAGAAAATACAGTAGCAATATTACAGATTTTTTTACGTTACATATTATATCAGGTGATCATTTCAATGATAAACAAATAAGAAGGTTAATAAAGTACAACTATATAGCAGTAGTGGTAATCAGTGCTCAACATTTTATGTAGCGAAAATATGAAATCTTAACAGCCTGGAGTCCATGTCAGTGTTTTAACATTTATGACATTTAAACTGTTACTTTCCGTGAAAGAAGACAATGAAAGATGGTCATCAGAAATTCAAACCATCATGGTATACAGTATAGGTTTTTGTTGCTTCCCTAATGTAATTATTCCTACCTGATGTCATCACTTGTCTCCTCTATCACTGACCTCGTGTCTGTCTCCTTCACCCTTTGTCTGTGGCATTCTGCACTAAGTCATATGGTCAAAAAAGCATTACATATTAGTTATAAAAATTACAGATCTTAATACAGTTTAAAAAAATAATGTTTACACGTTATTGCTTGGGATTAAGTAGCTGTTCCCTCACTTCCACCTGCATTAGACCAACCTGTTGCCTTCCCCAGTCTGTCCTGATTCTTCCTCTGTCATCTTCTCTTCCTTCTCTCCATCCTCACAGCTGAATGACATTAATTTTGTGTTAAGTAGGTTTAAAAATACAGCAGTCAAACCACAATAGAAATGAAACTTTAATTTAAATGATCTCCTTGTTGGATAACAGTTACTGACTGGACATTATCTGATCTGACTTACCAGATACATCACAACACACACCACTGTAGTGATATTAAATAAGACATTTAAACTCAAGTGTCCCTCTGCCAAAAAGGTTGGTAACATGGGTCACCAACCTTTTTGAGTCTAAGGGCTATAGTGACACTGAGGACTAATTTGTCTGATACACACATAAACTTGTACAACTCATCTTTAATTAAAGAATCAATAATAATTAATGTACATATGAGTGAATAAATTGCAGCACTGGAGCGTTGGAACATAGCTGGGAACTGCCGCCACAACAGTTTAGCTTTCCTGTGTTAATATTTCCTGAGTTTTATTTAGGTCATTCTTACACTTAGTGTGTGGATGTGTGTGTGACATGTATCAAATATTCATAAAAATATTAAACAAATCACGTCTATAGGGGAGGCAACATTTATTTAACAGCCAATATGGGACGATTCCTATTAGGCTAGCTTTACTTAACTTAACCTGAATATTTTACAACCCTCTTTCTTATCTTTCAACCACGTTGAAAGGCTTTTTTTTTTTCATCCTGCCAACAACTTCCTTCTTCCTTTTTCTGTTTTGCGCCCTGGATAGTTTTTTTTCTGCCTCTCCAAAGTCAAGTGCACGAGTGAAAAAATAAAAAAATAAAAACAAAAAATAACGTGCCTGTGTGCGTTCTCTTAGGGGCGCGTGTTCACAGCCACCTGTGTGTGAAGGGAGAGCAGAGGATAGGAGGAGGGAGGTGAGGGAGCGGGGGGGGGCCTAATCAGTGCTGTTCCCCTGTTATTGTCATTTCATGCAGTTAAAGAAAATGCCTGCTAGAAAAACATTTTTTCTAGAGACGGTTTTGGTGCCCCCTTTAGTGCAACGCCCCTATGCTTTGCATAACCTGCATAGTAGCTATTTGCGACCCTGGGTACATGTCTTGGATCTGGGGGTATAGAGTGCATATCGGGAGTATGAATGGAATGTGTCGCTATTGTATGTGTTTGAGTGAGTGAGGGTGAGGATGAGGATGGGTCTGTGTGATTGTGTCTGTGTATGAATGACTATTTGTCAGGCCGAGGCTTAGACTGCCCCCTCTTTGATACAGATGGGGTTGCTTGGTGTCGTGCTCCTGCCACGCAGCCCCCTAGTGGGGTGTGCCTTTGCCTGCTGGCACGCTTGGTGCCCTCTGTGTCAGGGGCTGGATGCTTGGGCGTGTGTTGGCTCGGCCTGGTGGGTACCTGGTGGGGCTTGGGTCCTCTGGTCCTTTTGGGCCTGGGCCTGAGGGGTGTGTGTCCTCGGTGCCTGGGCCTTGGTGCCTAGGCCTGGGGTTACGTCAGTACAACGGGTTCCGGCAGGGACCTGTGAGTATGTTGCTGTTGGCCCCAGGGTGTCATGGTGTGTAGTCACTGGAAGGACTCTTCCAGTTCTCCCCTACGGTCAGATCTGGGGGGTGGATGAGTGGTTTGTCCTGTTTGGGTGGCACTGGAGGCTCTGCGCTCGGTGTCCCTCTTGGGGTCTTGGGCTCTGGTCCCCCCTTTGTCTGCCTCGGGTCTTGGGGGTCAGGTCTTTGATGCTTCACGGTCACTATTGAATGTTCTATTAGAGAAGCCTTATACACTTATGCATGCTCACAACCACACACAAATAGATGTAGGGATGTATATGAGGTATAGTATGTAGATATGTAGATGTGTATGTGACTGCATATGCATGTGTATGTATGTATTTATATATAAATATGTAGGTATAGGTAGCGCCGGCCTAAGGCATAAGCAAACTAAGCAGCCGCTTGGGGCCCCAGGGTCACAAGGGGGCCCCCAAAGAGGAGCTGAGTTTTGTGGGGATTAAAAAAAAATTCTTTTTAATTATAGGATTCTATTACACACAACTTCATCATAAAGTTCAGATTTTTATTTTCATAATGATATATCCATCCATCCATCCATCCATCTTCTTCCGCTTATCCGGGGTCGGGTCGCGGGGGTAGCAGCCTAAGTAGGGAGGCCCAGACTTCCCTCTCCCCAGCCACTTGGAGCAGTTCCTCCGGGGGAATCCCAAGGCGTTCCCAGGCCAGCCGAGAAACATAGTCCCTCCAGCGTGTCCTGGGTCTTCCTCTGGGTCTCCTCCCAGTGGGACGTGCCCGGAACACCTCACCAGGGAGGCGTCCAGGAGGCATCCTAACCAGATGCCCGAGCCACCTCAACTGGCTCCTCTCGATTCATAATGATATATATAACATATATATCATATATTTGTGTGTATATTTGAATATGTAGAAATCGCTCTATGGAAAGAAAGAAATGACTGGTCGTCTTGAGGGAACCCCCCTTAGTGGGGCCCTGGTAGAGCACATTTCTCAGGTTTCTCAGGTTTCTAAGAGCTCCTTGCCGCAATGTGAAGTACGCATCCAATCTAATTAAGCACTTGACACGTAACTAACGCTAGATAATGTTGCAAAAAAGGGCATATATCCTTCAGGGGCTGAAAAAAGGAAAAAAGAAGAAGAAGAGAAAAAACGGCAAGATAAAGGTATGTTTGTACAAAGTACGTCACTTTTATCAAAAAATATTTGTGCAGCTGCTAAATAGCTGGCTAGCACTACCGTGTTTGTACTTGTTAATAACTGAGTTTTAATTTTATGTGAGTTGATTGGCACTATAGCTTTTTTTTGTTGGCTCAAAACAGTGTTTTTGCTAACGCTTGATAGCAATAATTAAAACTTCACAATACATAACATTTAGCCAAATGTTTTACATCAGTCATATTAATAACGGCTTACTAGTTATGCTTGAGTTGGCAATATATTGTGGACTGTTGAGCATGATAATTTATATATGACTAAAATAAAATAAAATTTACACAAACTTATGTTAGCCTATGTGAAATTATGCAGGAGCACTGTTAAAATATTTCAGCAACATAGAATCAGCTCAGTCCACATTACCAGGGGCAGTGGGCAGTGCATCAGGTAAGAGAAAGACTCACCATGCAGCATACAATTAATTTTTAGTTATAGCAATTACACTCCAGAGTCTGTAATGAAAGTATGCAAGGAATGTGTGTGCATATGTTATGTATTTCATCTTATGTCCATCTTTGTCCTCTTCAGAGCTAAGTGTAGCATCCCATCCTCTGTGCCCACTACAATCACTTCTGATCTACCTGGTAAGTTAACAGCAAAACATCTTCTATAATTCCTCTTTGTGCTCCAGATCATTTTCAGATTAACAGTTATGTACATCGCAAACATTTTCTGCCCTTTTATGTTATTATTAATCTTCATCTTTCTTTTGTCTCTTTCTCAGAAGCTTCCACATCAAAGTCCGAGCCACACCAAGGATCATCAGCTCTGCCAATGGACCCAGCTGAGTGGCCATCTTTCCTCTCAGATGTAAACAGGACTGAGCAGGTGATGAGAGGACCACTGCCTATTAAGGATACCTTTTCCTTCCCCAAAAGGCATGATGGGCGAAGTTTTTTATTTTTAGAAAGTTTGATTTTACCAGTTTATTCATAGGCAGTTTTATCAATACATTCTGCCATGTCTGGCCTTCTGAGGACATTCATGAACTTGATGTGGTCCAAAATTAAAATAAGTTTGACACCCCTGCAATAAATTACAAATATACATTAAAAAGGACTGTCAGAGTTGCAATACGTTTTATCAGGTGGGAGAATGATAAAAACATCTGACCGTTGATTGCAGTAATTCACATTATTAGTAGAAACAGAGGGCCCCCATCCAAATTTTGCTTATGGCCCCAAAAAGGCTTGGGCTGGCCCTGGGTATAGGTATTTATAGAAAACTACTGCAAAGCCACAAATATTCTGTCTTTTATACATATGTATGGGCATGGGAGGAGTTCGGAGAGGCCATGGAGAATGACTTCCGTACGGCTTCGAGGCGATTCTGGTCCACCATCCGGCGTCTCAGGGGGGAAAGAGGTACGCGACCAACACCATTTATGGTGGGGGTGGCGTGCTGCTGACCTCAACTCGGGATGTTGTGAGTCGGTGGGCGGAATACTTCGAAGACCTCCTCAATCCTACTGGCACGTCTTCCACTGAGGAAGCGGAGCCTGGGGACTTTGGGTCGGGTTCTCCGATCTCTGGTGCTGAGGTCGCCGAGGTGGTTAAAAAGCTCCGCGGTGGCAAGGCTCCGGGGGTGGATGAGATTCGCCCGGAGTTCCTTAGGGCTCTGGATGTTGTAGGGTTGTGTTGGCTTACGCGACTCTGCAATATCGCGTGGACATCGGGGGCAGTTCCCTTGGATTGGCAGACTGGGGTGGTGGTTCCCCTATTCAAAAAGGGGGACCGTAGGGTGTGTTCCAACTATAGGGGGATCACACTCTTAAGCCTCCCTGGTAAGGTCTATTCAGGGGTTCTGGAGAGGAGGGTCCGTCGGATAGTCGAACCTCGGATTCAGGAGGAGCAGTGTGGTTTTCGTCCTGGTCGTGGAACACTGGACCAGCTCTACACCCTCAACAGGGTCCTGGAGGGTGCGTGGGAGTTTGCCCAACCAGTTTACATGTGCTTTGTGGACTTGGAGAAGGCATTCGACCGCGTCCCTCGGGGGGTTCTGTGGGGGGTACTCCGGGAGTATGGGGTACCAGGCCCTTTGATAAGGGCTGTTAGGTCCCTGTACGACCGGTGTCAGAGCTTGGTCCGCATTGCCGGCAGTAAGTCAGGCTCGTTTCCGGTGAGAGTTGGACTCCGCCAAGGTTGCCCTTTGTCACCGATTCTGTTCATAACTTTTATGGACAGAATTTCTACTTAGGGTTAGGCGCAGCCAAGGTGTTGAGAGGATCCGTTTTGGTGACCTTAGAATCGCTTCTCTGTTTTTTGCAGATGATGTGGTCCTACTGGCTTCATCAGTTCGTGATTTACAACTTTCACTGGAGCGGTTTGCAGCCGAGTGTGATGCGGCCGGGATGAGGATCAGTTCCTCCAAATCCGAGGCCATGGTCTTGAGCCGGAAAAGGGTAGCGTGCCCTCTCCGGGTCGGGGAGGAGGTCCTGCCCCAAGTGGAGGAGTTTAAGTATCTCGGGATCTTGTTCACGAATGAGGGAAAACTGGAGCGTGAGATCGATAGGCGGATAGGTGCAGCGTCCGCAGTGAAGCGGGCGCTGTACCGGTCTGTCGTGGTGAAGAGAGAGCTGAGTCAAAAGGCAAAGCTCTCAATTTACCGATCGATCTACGTTCCCACCCTCATCTATGGTCATGAGCTTTGGGTTATGACCGAAAGAACAAGATCTCGGATACAAGCGGCTGAAATGAGTTTTCTCCGCAGGGTGGCTGGACTCTCCCTTAGAGATAGGGTGAGAAGCTCAGTCATCCGGGAGGGACTCGGAGTAGAGCCGCTGCTTCTCCACATCGAGAGGAGCCAGTTGAGGTGGCTCGGGCATCTGGTTAGGATGCCTCCTGGACGCCTCCCTGGTGAGGTGTTCCGGGCATGTCCCACCGGGAGGAGACCCAGAGGAAGACCCAGGACACGCTGGAGGGACTATGTTTCTCGGCTGGCCTGGGAACGCCTTGGGATTCCCCCGGAGGAGCTGCTCCAAGTGGCTGGGGAGAGGGAAGTCTGGGCCTCCCTACTTAGGCTGCTACCCCCGCGACCCGACCCCGGATAAGCGGAAGAAGATGGATGGATGGATGGATGGATACATATGTATTTTGTTGCTGTGTTCTGTCATGTTCTTTGCAGGTTTACAGACAACGGTCAGGTGTATTTGCATTGTGCTCTCTTTGTGTATATTTATTATATTTTGTAGTCTTACTTTCCTTCTTTCTATTCTTTATATCCTATTAATGAAAAAATTAAATAAAAAAGTCATAATGGTGTGAAGAAGATGGCTGTAAGGTGAGAAGGGATGTCATCTATAAAAGGAAAAAAACACAACAATACACATCAACAGCACATCTGAGGGTGGGAGTGTGTGTGTCGGGGTCTTGTGTTTTTTTCTCTTGCTACCCCCTGGTTCCCTGGATGCCATTCCGGGGGTGGGGTCCGGTGGAAGGGCAGGCCGTCTTGTGTTGTCCTGGACTATGGGGGGGTTCGGAGCCTGGGGAGATGCCGTGGGCGAGGCTGGCGCTGTGTCCTCTCTGGGACTACTTGGACTCGGGTGTCCTGTCCTGTCGGTTGGGCGCTGGTTGGGTCGGATCTCGGATGTCGGTTCCTCTCTGTCCCAGAATGAATGGGCCTACCTCCTAGGTTTGGGTGTTGTCTGCCCCATGTAGGGGGCAGGTACATGTCTTGGACCTGGGGGAGTATAGAGTGCGTATCGGGAATATGAATGGAATGTGTTGTTATTGTATGTCTTTGAGTGAGTGAGGGTGAGGATGAGGGTGGGTCTGTGTGATTGTGTCTGTGTATGAAAGGCTATTTGTCAGGCCGGGACTTAGACTGCCCCCTCTTTGATACAGCTGGGACAGCTTGGTGTCACGTCCCTACCACGCGGCCCCCTAGTAGGGTGTGCCTTTGCCTGCCAGTGTGCTTGGGGCCCTTGGTGTTGGGGCCTGGGCTCTTGGGCGTGTGTCGGCTAGGCCTGGTGGGTGCCTGGTGAGGCTCGGGTCCTCTGGTCCTGTTGGGCCTGGGCCTGGGGAGTGTGCATCCTCGGTTCCCAGGCCTCTGTGCCTAGAACTGGGGCTACGTCTGTGCAGCGGGTTCCGGCGGGGGCCTGTGAGTATGTCAATGTTGGCCGTGGGGGATCATTGTTTGTAGTCGCTGGTGGGGCTCTTCCGGTTCTCTCCTATGGTCGGATTTTGGGGGTGGGTGAGTGGTTCGTCCTGTTCGGGTGGCCCTGGAGGCTCCGCGCTCGAGGTCCCTCTTGGGGTTCTTGGGCTCTGGTCCCCCCTTTGACTGCCTCGGGTCTTGGGGGAGGAGTCTCTGATACTTCTCGGTCACTATTGAATGTTTGATTAGAGAAGCCTTATACACTTATGCATGCTCACAACCACACACAAATAGATGCAGGGATGTATATGTGGGTATCGTACGTAGATATGTAGATGTATATGTGACTGCATATGCATGTATATGTATGTATGTAGCCCACCTTTACCCTCTGTCGGTAGGTAAGGGCCTCCTAGATTCTTATATGTAGCATTAGACTAAATGTTAACTACTCCTAATTGTTAACTACTCTTAATTGCTGAACTTTTAATACACACTGGTCATCTCATACACACACACACACACACACACACANCACACACACACACACACACACACACACACTCTGTTTAACTATAAATAACCAAACCATAAGTAAAATATGAACTCAATTTACTGAACATGTTTTAAACATTAAACAACTTATACAACACACAAAAATGGTATCTGTAGGCAGATTACTCACTGTAAAGCTTCAACTATGTGAGGGGCCCACTCACCAAACAAACACAGACACCTGCCGGCTTATCTAACTCTAATGCCCCTTTTCCACCGGTCGGCTCGGGTCGGATGTTACGTCATATGTGCGTCGCAGAGACCCCCTTTCATCCTTTCCCACCGGCTATTCCGAGCGGAGCCGCGCGAGATTTCCTGAGATTTTCGGGCTGCTTTCAGAGGTGTACTGAAGCGAGCTCACCCGCTCCGGAAGGAGGGAGGAGGAGACGAGAGCTGTTTTTACGGAAGCGAGGGAAGCTACCACGGCAGGACTTTTACATGAATAACACGGTAAAAACAATTGTTATTTTTTAAATTTATAGCAAAGATGGGTCTTCAGCTGAACGTGTCCTTAATAAAATCACGTACTGCTCAAAACTGCACGATTTTAAAAAGTAGTTTCGCCACGAGTAACACGCGGCGCGCGGGCGGCTTTATGTCTTTAAATGTAGCTCAATGAACAGATATAAAATATATTTCATAGCTGACTTTAATAGTACGAGGGCTCCTGAGCTTAACCACGCTTTAATATTGTCACGTATGGTCAAATGTGCTGCATTTAAAGTAGTTTCGCTTTGACTTTTTCCAAAACCTGTGTTTGCACAACGAAAATAAATTATAAAAATTCGAATTTTATTTCAAATAACTCCAACAGGATACATTTCGTGTATGAATATGTTGTGATCACACTAGATTTTTTTGAAAAATATCAGCTTTGTGGTTTTTGATAGAATTGATAATATGTAATACAAAGTAGAAAATAATGGACGTAGGTTGACACATTTATGTCTATAAAACATTGAATTTTATTTCAAATAACTCCAACAGGATACATTTCGTGTATGAATATGTTGTGATCACACTAGATTTTTTTGAAAAATATCAGCTTTGTGGTTTTTGATAGAATTGATAATATGTAATACAAAGTAGAAAATAATGGACGTAGGTTGACACATTTATGTCTATAAAACATTGAATTTTATTTCAAATAACTCCAACAGGATACATTTCGTGTATGAATATGTTGTGATCACACTAGATTTTTTTGAAAAATATCAGCTTTGTGGTTTTTGATAGAATTGATAATATGTAATACAAAGTAGAAAATAATGGACGTAGGTTGACACATTTATGTCTATAAAACATTGAATTTTATTTCAAATAACTCCAACAGGATACATTTCGTGTATGAATATGTTGTGATCACACTAGATTTTTTTGAAAAATATCAGCTATGTGGTTTTTGATAGAATTGATAATTTGTGATACAAAGTCTTTATTGTGTTCTTCTTCTAGTGGTGGCTAGTACTGTAGTAAATAGCTTGAGGAACACTACTGCCACCATGTGGTAAGACGAGTAGGATTCTGGACCCCGCCCACAGAAGGGGTACAAAAAAGCTGTGGAAACAGAACATAGATGTGACCCGACCCGAACTGAGCCGACCTGAGCCGATCCAACCCGAGCCGAGCCGAGCGGTGGAAAAGAGGCATAAATCATTGAAGTTGCAGGCCTGAGCGATGCTTGGGAACGGTGAGGCCCAAAACTTAATGGCCGCTTCACTCATTGAGCAAATAAATAAACCAAACAGTACCTGGTTTAGTAGTTCACTACAGACCCTGGTCCCAGTTCAGGCGAAGAGGAAATCCAAACCAAGATGGCGATGCAATCAGCTCTCTGCTGGTCCAGGTCCCTCCCCAATGAGCAATGTCCAGGGGCACGCTTCTGGCAATCCACAAACACTCCAGTCCTGACCAACCTTCACCTCCAGGCCGGAATGATGAAGATGCAGTCTCCCCAGCAAGCTGAACAAGCTACCACTGCACTAAAACCATAGATATACGGTAAGAGCTGATGTCGTATATCTCCGTATCCTTCACATATACTTATACTTATATTTCCGGATATTCCCGGAAATGGCCCGCAATGATCCTTTAAAAATCCCAAAATCCCAAAACCCGGATACTTATCTTTGGCAGACCCTTGACAAATAACAGCCACATTTATTTTGGATCTGCTGAAGATAAGTATCCAGATTTTGGGATTTTTTAAGGATCATTGCGGTCCATTTCCGGGAATATCCGAACACAGATCTTTCCGTATATCTATGGTTTAAATGTTTAATGTTAAACTACCTCAAAGTGCAAAAACACAGAACTGTAGGACAAACTTCAAGCTGAAACTGTCCCTTGTAGTCCCACAAACCATCAAACAAGTCTCCACTGACAATCACTGTGTTAGCAACCAGGAAACTTATTTAATTAGTCCAATCTGCAGCACACCTGTCAACTCTGGTGTGCTTGGCTTTCATCAAGCTCAAAACCCTGACTGCTCACACTTCCTTTTGGCTTTTCACAATAAAGCAGAAATAAAATACAAGCAACAAAATGTTATGCTTTCTTGCTTTTAACTTACACTTGTGTATTTTAAACAGTGTTTAAGCATATTACAACATAAATAAATGAAATACAATTGACCTTTCGCAGAAGCCCCGCCCCCTTAGTTACTGTTGCTACGCCCGTCAAGCTTTCTGTAGCCGGTGAGTGTTAGCGCGTCATGACGGGGATAGCTTGTATACCAGTGCGTGTTAGTGACTCATTTTGGAGCAATACCAGCGCAATATCCTCCAGATCAAGGCAAAAGGGGTTACAATATGCAGTGGAGGGATATATTCAAAATATTACAGTACGTTACGAAGGAGACACAACGATCCTTGAGGCTAAAGCATACCGGTCTCAAGCAAAATCTGAGAAACCCCATGACCTTTACCTCAAATGCAACCAGAATACGCTTGTGGACCAGTCCTGCTCCTGCACTGCAGGGTAAGTTTTCTTTTTCAAGTTCTATTTTTTGTTAGTTAAGTACTGTA
Source organism: Garcialebias charrua (assembly GCA_038048925.1). Classification (NCBI taxonomy): domain Eukaryota; kingdom Metazoa; phylum Chordata; class Actinopteri; order Cyprinodontiformes; family Rivulidae; genus Garcialebias; species Garcialebias charrua. The sequence goes on from JBBPBX010084456.1 coordinate 13,229, forward strand.
AAAGTCAAATTTATTAAGTAATACCGGTAAGTTAGCTCGGTAAGTTAAGCTAGTAACTGTATTCAGAGCAGAGGCTAGCTTGTTACTCTGTTCATGGATCTACCTTAGATTATATGTTTTTATTATATATTATATATATTATTTAATATATATATTATTTATTATTATATTATAGCACTCGTGCATTTATTGTAAGTAGTTGTAATCAAACATGTTCAACCCCCACAATCTCAACAGACATTAGTAGTGTGGATGACAAAAACACTTCATTGAACTAGCTTTTACTGATACATATTTGAATCATTGTGACAACAAAAGTTTACCTAAGTTTGAAGTTTAAATAAAAATAAAGAAGTATTTTAAGACATTTGAGTGTGCAGTATTAATCAACCCCTAAACATAGTATTTTGTGGTGCATCCTTTAGCTTTTATAACTGCCAATAAATGAGTTGTTAAGTGCTGACAAACTTTCCACACCTCTAGTCTCGGATTTTAGTCCATTTTCCCTGTGCTGTTTGGAAAAAATTGAATGAAAAACTTTAAATGATAAAACATTAAAATGATTGGGGTGTTGAATAATTTCGATTGCAGGTGTAGCTAGTTACATTATTGTCAAAAGCATTAAATAGAGCTTATGCTACTGTTTTCTTAAAACAGGTTACCAGGTTTTTGCTCACATATTGTGGGCCTTATGCACACCGTGGACCTGTGCCGTGCAAGAAATGCTGACATCTCATGCACAAGCCAGCCCCAGCAGTGGCACAAAGCCAGGGGGAAGAAAATTCATGGACAACCTGTAAGCAGTGTGGTGGTAGCCAAGGCCAAAGTGAACCGCAAGCGGAAACCCATCATGTCCAGTTTTATCCACAATAAGTATGTTTTTTTTCTTCACCTATACTACAGCAACATTGTTAGTCACACTGTTCAGTGTATTCCTGTGCACTGTGACATCAGACAATACTCACCTCCAAATTATTTTTTCATAGGAAAGAGTTAGGTACAGGAGCATATAGTCTACTGAGGGAGATGTCAGATGCACCCATAAGCTATATCACAGATGCCTCTGCACCAGAGGTTGAAGTTGGAGGCAAGAAGTATGCTGTGGGGTGCGGACTAAGCCACCAGGTGAGAAGCACAGATTTGAAACCCAGTCTTCAAGTAGCACTTCTTGATGTTGTGCAAAAAACAAATCTCTTCAGGTTTGTTGTTTCATTAAAAAAAGCAATTTACATATTATAATAAGGTGCTTGCTTATGTGATAAAAAGAGAAAAATAATTTGCATCAGGCTGACAGATACAGTAATATAGACATAAATACATTGAGGACTGAGCCACATAGTATCCAGAAATCTTTATTTGTCTAGCATCTTCCACAGCTCATGTAAACAGACAGCTTAACAGTGGTGATTAAAAAAACATGTTAAGTGTAAGTCATGTGATTTACTAATGGATGCTACTACTGTCCCTTCAGTATGTGTGGCTGGAAGTTTGAAAGCATGCTTACCACATACCAGATGTGATTTATGATTCCTAATCTTGTGTTAGGAATTTTACCAGACACTATCTTGAACTTTTTTATTTTAGCAATAGCCCGCTCTATGTGCACCCTGTGCTTTGCAATACGCTTTGTCTCCAGAACATCTCCTGCTGGCATTTGCCTCTTGGACCTCGAAAATGGTGGCATGTTTAACTGCAGTCCGATTGCTTTAATTTCATCCTCAATCAAAAAACCCTTATCAGCCATTACGCCATCCCCTTTTTGCAAATAGCCATTGTCTATAAGTGTCTCTAGTAAGGGGATGATTCCACACTGTCTGACAATCTCCTTGTCAGACATGGATCCTGTGAAGAGAACAGATGAAAAAATGACAGCACCACGGGGGTCACAGGCAACGAGTGATTTCAGGGTGTTGGTGTTTTTGTAATTTGAAAAGCTCTGACTTTGTAACACCAGTGATGTTGGCCTTTCTATTTTCAGCTCTGTGCAGTCTAATATAGCAAATGTAGATGGGTAGTCGGCTTTGTAGGTTTCAGGCATGTTTTGCATAATGACGTCTCTGTGAGGCCAAATG
>JBBPBX010084457.1:0-15300 GCA_038048925.1 Garcialebias charrua
CGCTCACAACGATTTACGTGGTCTCGCACTCACAATTCACGTGTTCTTACGTTTAGAAATAAATGCTCAAATTTCCTACGGTCCTTGAACGCATCTCGTATCAGTTTTACCCCGGCTTAAATCTTTCAAACTTGAAAAGAGATTTTTACTTTACCTCTCAGCCTTCCTCGTTGGTTCGTTGAATATTGTCGATGTTGGCTCTCCCGCTGTGAGGACCGAAACGTCCTCACGTCTCTGAAGTCTACTCGAGGGAAGAGGAGCAGGTCTGAGACCCACGGTCCCGGGGTCCCGTCCGGTCGTCTCCAGCAGGCGGTCCAGTCAAACGCAATATCCTGTTCCGTGACGCCAAATTTTGAAGTAAACTTCTGAATAACGAGGCAAGGCTGTCCAAACGAAGTTCAAGTTTAAAAGATTTAATGAATCTTGCAAGATTGAGAACAGAATGATACAGGCACGAAGCTGTCTGGCTCTGCTCTGCTCAGACAGTAACACAGCATGGATTAAGAACCCTCGTACAGGCGGAGCTAGTTTGGGGAGGGGTTGGGGGTGGTACCATGGGTGGAACGGGAGGTGTTTGTCTATCACAAGGTGGAAACTTCTGATAACACATGGAACATGAGCACTCAGCAAATGGAAAGTGAGCATTCAGCACTTCTTATAATGTAACAGTGTTTTTAGACTAACACAAGCAGGTCACTGTTTGTTCAGCAGATAAAATGAGGAACATGACGTTAAAAATAAGGAACAGGTGGTTGGTTTCACACAGATGGTCACAAAATGTGGTTGGTTTCACACAGATGGTCACAAAATGTACAGAGTCAGCAGATCACAGTTTATGCACAGAGGCATTTGGAGTGCATGATCCTGAACATGATGTGAAAAGTTTAACACATAAGTTTAATTATGAGTTTAATACCTGAGAATGTATGATTTACTTTACATTCCGAAACGATTTACATCGGATGGGAGCAGAGGTGTCTTGTCTGTAAACTAGACTAACAAACTTCTTTGAGAAGCCTCTGTTGTTGGTTTGGGATGTGTGTGTTTTTTGCCAATTTACATACAGTGTTGTGTCTTCTGTCAGAGACCTCAAGGGAACCCCCTACTGTTAAGGTGTGATCTGTCAATTTACATGTATGTGTTACCTCAGCTTGCAATTTACATATGATGGTGCGTGGTTTCTGTTATAACTCCAAACTCCCACAGTTTTGCTGTTCAGAATTGAAAAAGCCTCCAGGATTGGAGTCGAAATGTTTTCTGCAACAAATAAAGTCCAGTTGATCTTGTATTGAACGTCTTTTTTTTAATTTTATCATGCCCTGGACGACTGTGAATCTTCACCAGCATATCTCATATGTCTTTGTCATTTATGGGTCAATATTTATTTAGGAATTAAAATCTTTTTAAAAAAATCATAATAAAAACATATCTTTTTCAAGGCTACATGACTGAACTTTGTGACCTGATGGCAAATGTGGCTGTTCAGACGGGATCAAATGACTCAGGGTGGCATCATCCCTCCGATCTGACGTGCAGGTGTGTCTGTTTTAACTCATTGTTTTAATGTATGAAATTTACTCTAGACCCTTGAATTTTGTGGAGATTTATGTTCTTGGAGCACCTGCGAGTTGTGGAAAAACTGCAAATTTTGGATGTGGTCCTAAAATTAAATAAAAAACTGAATCGTTCTTGCCAAGTACATTTGCACATAGAAGTAGTTTAGGGTCCTGGTGCCGCCGCATGCTAACGTTAGCATGCGGCGGCTAACGCACGGCTATTCGTATTTCCAGGATAGAAATGCCCATTAATGCACTAAATCACCAAACTGTTTTTGACAAACTAAAGTGATATCCTTCAGATTCAAAAAAGTCTTCTGCTTCCATTTTAAATGACAGACAAGAGGACAGTAATGATGGGTTTATAGCTTCAGTGTTATTGTAAGATAGCAAAGGAGGTCTTAATTGTGTCATAAAAGTGCGTCCAGAAAATTACTACAGAAATCACTGTACTTCGGCATGTAGCAGGAAAAATTAAAAAAACTATTTCTTTAAGCTACTGACTTGAAAAAAGCATACTAAGTATGTTTATGTGTGTTGTTTACTATATGAAGTTCTTGTTATATCGATTTTTTTCAGATTTGATTACATTTCTCCTTTAAACAAAAAAAAGTAACGATTAAATCTGACAACTCTGATTTAAAGCTGACCAACGCTTACTTTAACTTTCGACAAAAAAAAAAACTTTCGACGGAACGCAGCGTTTTGCGCATGCGTCCGTATATGGCAACACTACGGCAAGCCGGACGAAGTTAGCTTGTAGCTTCGCTACTTAGCACTCAAAGAAAAGACTTTAACACCACTTATGCACAGTTTTCAACACAAAAAAATTGTTGATTAACTCTGACAACTCTGATTGTACACTTCAACACCACTTATGCACAGTTTTAAACTAAAAAAAGTAAAGATTAAATCTGACAACTGTGATTTTCTGCGGTTAGCCGGTAGAAGCATACCTGTCAAGTCTTGGATTTAAAAATAAGGGAAATTTTCTGCCGGGTACGCCGAGCCATCCCACTAGCCCAGGGGTCTGCAACCTTTACGATAAAAAGAGCCGTTTTTCACCGTTGTTCACTACATTAAACGTGTCCAGAGCCGCAACAACCTGCTACAACTGTGGTTATCAACTGGTGGCCCATGGGCCACTTTAGGTTTGCTGGAGGGGATTTTGTGGCTAGTAAAAGTCACACTATAAAGCAAAATATATCTAATGCTTTTTAACATTTATTAAAGAAAAAGAACAGATTCTTGTAAAGGGGAAGTTTTCAGTGTTTATCTGTTTTTAAATTAAAATATATGTATAAACTATGCAGACAGTTCTTCATGAAAAGAAATAAAGCAAATTAACGTATGTTTTACTCGTACTCGCTCCAGTGTTCACATATTTGTAAAAGAAATGGCATCAAATCTGTTTGAATTCATTCTTTTTTGTTGTTTGTACCAGTTTTAGCCAAAGATTGAAAAAGCCACTAAAGAGGGAGCAAAGAGCCACATGTGGCTCCAGAGCCGCAGGTTGCAGACCCTTGCACTAGCCCAACCAAAGTCCAGGACCCCTTACATTTTAAGACAGGTTTACAAGAAATCTAAAATAACTACCTATCAGCCACTTACAAACCAGTTATGTGATCACAATCTGATATGCCTACCTTTGTTGACATTGAAATGCTGTGAACATTCTTGCCTCTAGCCCACGTTTGTGCTTGACGTATTTTTCATGCTGACGGACATCGTTCCTTCCCCCATGAGACACTAAAGTCGCAGTTACAAATCTTACAAAACGCGTAATTGTGCCCCACCCTACTCTTCTTTAAATTTGCTGTCCCATTTTTCAAGATATTTACACGAAGTCTTAACTTTTTTGGCAGGGACGCCTTCTCTCTCGTTACATTCATCTATCTCTGGTGTGTTTTTCCGGGTTTGTTCCCGGCGCTACCAGCACTAACATCGCGAGAACTGCCACCGAGGCTACTGCAGGTGGCAGTTCTCGCGAGGTTAGTGACAGAGGCACTGGAATGTTTTTTTTATTTTTATTTTTTTATAATATTGTAATACGGGAAATTTCCGGGAAAATAATAATTCGGGATGACGACGGGAAAGAGGGGTAAAATCCGGTAGTTTCCCGGCCAAAACGGGAGACTTGACAGATATGGGTAGAAGACAGATCTCTATCGTAGGCTAAATTTATATTGTTTATACCGTGTACCGTTTATACCGCGCATGTGTCTCAGTCTATCATTTGCTGAATAAATGCACTTTAATGGTCAAATTTGCAGAGGTGGTGCAGCTGTTTTGACGGTTCCAAGCAGAGCAGAATGAAGGTGGGGAGGATATGGCAGGCCAATTGAGTCATTAATAGCTAGTGAAGATTCTCAGTCATCCAGGACATGGTAAATTCTAAAAAGTACAAGAAAAAAAACAACAAAGTATAAAGTATAGTATAATAAATAATGTCCATTTGTTTTTGTCTTGAACTTTTTTGAATTTGTCATTACAGCCACGTTTTTATATTACATGATACAACTGCCAACCTCATGCCATACACCTGTTACTACTCTGCTGCCATCAAGTACAGTACTGCTGTTTTTTTTCTCCCCTAGTCAGAATGAATGGAAACGGTCATATCTCAGTCTAAAAATGGTTTATAAATATGGGAAAAAAATCTATAAATATGTCACTTCAGCCTATAAGTCGCAGGGCATGTAAATTATGCAAAAAAAAAAAAAACTGGCGTACAGGCTGAAAAATACAGTAGTTGTTATTTTTCTCCCTCTCTTTTTGAATTATGCATGTTTTCAGTGTTGAATTATTTTAATTAAACTGTTCTGTTTTCAAGTTTACAGTTTTTTTGTTTACCATTAGAGATAGGTTGTGTATGGGGAGAATTAAATAACTTTTTGTCTTGGGTTAGATTTAAATAACAAGTAGGTCAGTGCTTTTATTGAGGTAAGAAGGAACTTGATGTATCCAGTAATTATTATAAAACCACATTTACTACCAAAGTTTAGGAAGAAAATGACAGTAATCTATCACTTTACAATTAGTGGCTCTGAACTGAAGAGGTTGCCGCTACGGTTGCAGCTCAGCTCGAGAGGCAAACTCACATGACCCCTTTAGCAACTCCACAAGGGTGAAGATCTGGTCCAGGACCAAAGTCACACTGCTCTCCTGAATCTAAGGTCCAACAATCGGTCAGAGTCACCCTTCTAACGCCCTGGAGTAAACTTTCCCCAGGAGGGCGAGAAGTGTGATTCCACAATGCACTCTCTGGTCCCCTTTTTTTAAAATGGGAACCACCACCCCAGTCTGCCACTCCACTGGCATTGTCCCAGTCCTCCATAAGACGCTTAGGAGACATGTCAACCATGATAGCCCCTTCAGCATCTCAGGGCAGATCTCGCCCACCCCGGCGCCTTGACACCAAGGAGCTGTTTGTCTACCTCTGTGACCTCTGCCATGGTAGTGGACTCGTCTTCCCCCCAAGTTCTCAGATTCTGCTTCCTGAAGGGTGGAAATGGTGGGTGGATGAAGGAGATCCTTGAAGTGCTCCTTCCATGACTCAGCAATATCCTCAGTCCGGGTCAGCACCTTGTGTCAGGATTTAGATTCAAATTACCAAAAGAAAGTGGACAAGTGTCCCAGATCAACTCAGGATGTGTCCTTAGTGACAGGATGAGCATCCTCAGTTCATCCTGGTGGTCTTCACACAGTTTATTAGTTCTGCCCGCTTGTGACCGATTCACCCAGAACACTTCGTAGTCTGTTTGTCAAGAATCCTGTGGAACCGTTTGGTCTAAAAGAGTTGTTTTTATTTAGTCTGAATGTTTCTGGAACATTATTTCTAACCTCAGCAAATCACGAGGGATCGCTGGATCAACAGTGGAGATGAAGAGCAGCTGGAGCCTTACTTGGAACCAGAGCTGGACAGAGACCATAGCAAGAGTGGTAATGCACACACACACATGCACACACACGCGTGCGCGCAGGCGGCTTGATGTGTTTTGATGGATGTCTTTGTGCTTAGACTTGATGGTGAATGACATCACAGAGAAGCTCAATGCTTTCTCTCTCTCAATGCTTCTCTCTCCAAGAGGAAGGACAAGGACCTCAGAGAGAAGCTCATATGCTTTCTCTCTCAATGCTTCTCTCTCCAAGAGGAAGCACAATGACCTCAGAGAGAAGCTCAATGCTTCTCTCTCCAAGAGGAGGTACAATGACCTCACTGCCAGGCGAAGGACTGCTGAGGTGAGGGGTTACCATGGTAATCGCAGGTGAAGCCCACAGACTCTCTGTAGACGGTAACCTTCTGTGTGTGCCATTCAGATGGAGGCGAGCGACGCATCCTCCCTGTTGAAACCTCGTCCTTCCAGCAGCAGATCTCCTGCTCACCTCCTCAACCAGCGTTCCTCCTCTTCCTCCACCTCTAAACAGAGGAGGTACAGCGATCAAGGTAGGCACCAGAACCACTTCTGTCAGTTTGAGAGACCACACCCGAAGAACTAACCTCCTCCTCTGCTCCTCAGTGTGTCCCGTTTCCTCGACCACTCACCCCCCAAGAAGACATGCTGCTGGAGAGAGGGCGTCCAAGCACGAGGGGGGAGGTCAGAATAAAAAGTCCAGTCCAGTTGAGGCCGGCAGTCCGCTGCTTGGCAACGCTAACGATCCCAACAAGAGTGACATCCCTGAGCGCAGGAAGATATCAGCCACGCCCCGTGTGAGTACCTGCCAGGCAAACGGGAAGTACTGTATTTTTCGAACTATAGGTCGCGGCTTTTTGCCTAATTTGCATGCCCTGCAACCTATAAAGAGGTGAGACCTGTTTATGGATTATAGGTGCAGGTTAGTTGTTTCAGCTGTTTAGTCACATCAGGATAATACGTTTGCCTTTTCCTGTATTGTGCACAATGTGCAAACTATCCTGTATTGTGCACAATGTGCAAACTATCCTGTATTGTGCACAATGTGCAAACTAACACTAAGAACCCGTGTTTTGCCTTTTAAAGGTGAAATCAAAAGTGGTGGTTCCAAAGCCGCCAGAGGGCATCAGCAAACCAGCATCTTCTCCTCAAATGCAGAACTCGTACTGTGCAAACCAGAGCAGGAACAAAACGAGGAGTCAGAGGTACTGTAGTAGCTGCAGTCGGCTCCAGGGGGCGCACTGTGACCGTATCAAACATAGTGGGGAACAATAATAATAATAATACAGTAATAATAAACTTTATTTGTATAGGTGAAGTTGGAAACTGCTGCTGACCTTGTTTCATTTGTGTTGCTAGTGTAAACGCATACATTAATCGGGTACTTTTACCTTAGAGTATTTGCTGAACAATGTGATGTTTACCCTGATGCATGCTCAGTAATCCCAGTAGAAAAATCTAAAAAAGCTAAGTGGTCCTCTGTGTGATGTTTAGGTACAACAAAGTAGATGTTTTGACGGCAACGGTTTGTTTTTTAGGTTTGTTTACAACGATGAGATGGGATGGGAACGTCGTAAAAGACAGTCTGTCAACAGTCACATGGCTGAGAAGCAAGTATCAACTCCAGGTAGGAAGCTAGTGTCAAAAAACAACATTAATTTGACTTTTTCATCAACTGCTTTATAATTTGACCTTTCCCTATCCTGTATGAACCTCCTCTGTGGTCTTCCTCTGCTCCTCTTTCTTGCCACCTCCATTTATAATTTAATCCAATATCAATTTATGCTATCTCATATGTTATAATAAATAAAAAAAAGACGTTCAATACAAGATTCACCTCCACCTCACGGACAAGGGACACTCATTTGAGGACCAGAATGTACAAATTTTGGACCGAGAGCACAGATGGTTTGAGAGGGGTGTGAAGGAAGCTGTTTATGTTAAGAGAGAAAAACCTTCTCTTAACAGAGGAGGAGGTCTGAGATTTCAACTTTCCAAGACATAACTCAGTTTTGGAATTGATTCCTGTGAAGTAAACTTCTGAATAACGAGGCAAGGCTGTCCAAACGAAGTTCAAGTTTAAAAGATTTAATGAATCTTGCAAGATTGAGAACAGAATGATACAGGCACGAAGCTGTCTGGCTCTGCTCTGCTCAGACAGTAACACAGCATGGATTAAGAACCCTCGTACAGGCGGAGCTAGTTTGGGGAGGGGTTGGGGGTGGTACCATGGGTGGAACGGGAGGTGTTTGTCTATCACAAGGTGGAAACTTCTGATAACACATGGAACATGAGCACTCAGCAAATGGAAAGTGAGCATTCAGCACTTCTTATAATGTAACAGTGTTTTTAGACTAACACAAGCAGGTCACTGTTTGTTCAGCAGATAAAATGAGGAACATGACGTTAAAAATAAGGAACAGGTGGTTGGTTTCACACAGATGGTCACAAAATGTGGTTGGTTTCACACAGATGGTCACAAAATGTACAGAGTCAGCAGATCACAGTTTATGCACAGAGGCATTTGGAGTGCATGATCCTGAACATGAGGTGAAAAGTTTAACACATAAGTTTAATTATGAGTTTAATACCTGAGAATGTATGATTTACTTTACAATTCCCTCCTTTTGTTCCGTCAGGAACAACTAAGACAATACAATTCACAACAATAACAAAATCAATATTCGTAATACAAGCGAAACCACAAAGAAAATCACAGTGTTATTAAATCATAAGTTATGCCTCCCCAGGCCTAACTGGATGATGTGAACTTGTGCAGGAAAACCCCGGTGGCAATGATGTGGAGGTGCTTGGGGACAAAAGCTGCACAACACCCCGGCCCCACGGCGGCGACCAAATCTGGTGTCCATATCATCCTTACATTCAATTGATCTATAAAAGAAGAAAAAAGTATGAGACTCTCAAAATAAAACATCAAATTACATGTGTCTAATAGACTTTCCATGCAACCATCATTAGCTAGAGATAGAATTAGCAAGTAGCTGTTTTTGTGCAGGTTAAAGACCTGCAAATAATGTGGCAAGCAACAGTCATGTTCAAAAACAATTGAAAACAGAACAATTGAGGATTAAAGTACAAAAGAAAATAAATGAACAAATGATATGTAATTTAATCAGGATAAAATGTTGATTTGACTTTTATGTGTTGATTTTTACTTGACTACATCAATAAAACAAAAAGGAAAAATAAACATTAAGGAGACATGTCTCTTTAATTCAGAAAGTGGTAGCCGTGATATACATGAGCCTCTGGGAGCTGTCTGAAAGCGCAAATCTGTACTATGCTTGCTACGAAATCTAAAAAATGATGGTGAAAACGTCGTCTAAGTGGTCCATGTCTATAGTTAAGGTAGTTTGGTCGGTGCGAGCAATAAGTGTGACTCTAATGGGTACATTCCAAACTCGGTGATGCAGTCTTCCAGGGTGCAGACGTCGGCATAAGTAGTCAGATCAGAATCAGGAAGAGGGGAAATGCTTGCATGTTCTGAAACGGGAAACATTTGCATGTATGTGTCTGGGGAACTTGCTAACAACGCATAGGTTTCTGACAAGCGTTCTGGGGTCAAAGACTTTGTGATCAGACGAGTGACTAATGAGCGCATGCATGGTATGCAACAACAGCCACAAGTAATCAAGATGGCAGCAAAAACGGCAAAAGACATAAGCAAAGATATAACTATCGCTTTCCATCTACCAAACGTGCTATTAAACCAGTCGTCAATGGGGTTATAGATACCTGAGTGACTCTGCATCTCGTTAGACAAAGTTCTAAGTCCTTCCAAAGCTCTAGACACCTTTCCATCAGGGGCAGTATTGTTGGGGATAAAACTACAACACAAGTCGCCAAACATGCTACACACTCCGCCTTTCTCCGCGAGCAAAAAATCAAGCGCCATTCTGTTCTGTACAGCCATCAGGGAAGTGGGAGCCAATTGCTCAGCTAGTCCTTCAACAGCATCTCTGGTCAGATTGCTAAGACGCATGACATTATAATGAACGTAATTAATACGGTCAACATTTTTATTAGGTGTGACAGGAAAATATGCTGAGATCACGGGAAGATTTTCAAAACCTGAAGCAATGGGATCAGCCAATTTATGTTCGTCTGGAACGCCTCTAGGGACTCCAATCGCATCGATGTAAGTTGGAGAGTTCACTGTTGGATCAAAGGTCAAACCTCTACGCCGTCTGTTACTTGGATAAGGAAAAACTTGTGCAATTTTGTGTCCTATGAGAGTAAGTGGAGCCTTAAGTCTAACCATAGCACATAGTCCTATTGAATCTTGAGGGACTTGAGTATACAACTTTTTACCACCACAATAGTAATACAGACCTGAACGAGTCAGTCGCCCCACCTCCTGTTGCCGACCTGTCGTGGTTGTGGCTGTGAATGTTATATTACACCAATCAACATCTATGCTGCCTAGGTTGGTGTTAGGAACGGTAGCTACAAAATTGAAGCAAACATAATCGTGTCTTTTATCAGCATGAAATGCGCCAACCTGTGTGCCATCAGGACCAAGGGGAAAAATTTCTTCTAAGGTTGTGCAATTCCTAGTTTTAATTTTTTGGGTGATAAGTAACATGCAATCGAAACCCCATTCGTCTTCTAAAAACAACGGTGCTGGTTCTGTTAAGGGAGTGGGTCGTGCAGATGCACAGGCTACACATTCAGAGAGCGACGCTTCTTTAGCTGATTCAATTAACCATGTTAACCATACATTGAGGTCGGAGTACCCTGTGGTCATAGCAATTACATCATTTGGGGACAACTTGGAATAATCTACGCTGTTAATGCTAAGAAGTGTCTCGTTAGTCTCGAGATCGGAAGGTACTTCATATTGTGTGGGTGTTGGTGGAGAATCTGTTATTTGAATTATAAGTTCCCTGAAGGGGTCTGTACCTGATACTTCTGCTTGGAGAACAACATGCAATTTAGGGTTTGACGTGTGTCTAAGTAGTTTCTGAGTTGCATCCTCTTGGTATCTGTAGCTAAGTGGGGGATACACATGCCATTCCGTCACGGATTGTATGGATAATAGGAGATTAGTTGATCCGCCATTTCCGCCTTTTACTAGTTTAAACCTTTCAGCCCACCAATAAAGTGGTTGGCCTTTCACTGTTTGTGGACTACCCCAAGAACCTGTGTACAAAAAAACCTTTTCCCATGTTGGGCAGGACGTACAAATGGTAGGATCATAAGTTCCACAGAGACACATGTAAAACTCGGCTTTTCTGATTCTTTCATCTGAGCAGTCAAACAATTTGCAAACAGGTAAAGTTATTGTTGAAGTTGTGCCGTTGACATATGGAACCATGAAGACGGGGTTACCATTGTAGTCCCTTCGACCAGGACTCTGTTTGAGCTCTCTCTTAGCTGGATTGAGTTGGTTCACATTTTCAGGATGCAGGTACCATGTCATGAGACCTATCAGTGTCAGTCCCACAATGACTAGAATATAGCAAAGCAACTCTTTCATCCCAGTGGATGTTCTAGGTGAAACAGTTTGTTTTAAAATTGTGCGTGGGATGCGTGTATCGAGCATTGTCTTATCTTTTCTGTCGTTGTCAGGAGTTCTTCTAAAGCAGTGTCTCCTGAGCGCGTAGATCCCTCGGTGGTATCAAATCGTGCAGATTCCGATACTTGCTGCACCCTTGTTGGCACCCAGCCTCTAAGGCTCTGGCGCACTGTTCCTCTGGGCTGGTTAAACTCGTTCTCCTGCCAGTGGGCCCTCTGTTGGTGACCTGGTACCTCGGAACAGCTTGCAGTGAGCGGCGTGGATCCAAGTAGCCCTCTCAGCGACTTTCACGGCCGTGTGGGTCACGAGCAACACCTGATAGGGTCCGGTCCACCTGGGCGAGTTCCAGTGTTTCCTCCTGAAAGATTTAACCATAACAAAGTCTCCAGGAGTTATGTTGTGTAATTTTACCTGAGTTGGGCTGGGTAGCCCTCCCTGGACTTGCTCTCTGATGGATTTAAGGTGGTTGGTCAGATTAATACAATACGTAAGCATGTCGTGATCACAATGTTTTAGATCACTAGTTGAAAATGGTCCCACACCCATGTTGGGTGGGGCTGCGAAAAGAATTTCAAATGGGCTAAGGTTATGCTTAGCTCGTCTCCGCATGCGCAAATATGTTAGTGCAATTGGCAAACAAGACACCCAGTTAAGTTTTGTTTCTTCACAGATCTTAGACAGTTTGTTTTTTAATGTTCCATTCTCTCTTTCGACCGCCCCTCCACTTTGTGGATGATAGGCACAGTGTTTGGTCAGGTCAAAGTTCAGTGCTCGTGATATGTCATCAAGGATTTGATTTGCGAAATGGGGGCCATTATCGCTTGAGATTTTTTGTGGGATTCCCCACCTGGGAATGACTTCTTGTAACAGAAGTTTAGCTACTGTTTTAGCTGTGGCATGCTTTGTCGGGAAGGCTTCTACCCATTTGGAATACATGTCTACTATGACTAGACAGTATCTTTTGTTTTGAGTTGGTGTTAGTTCAATGAAATCAATCATGATGTGTTGGAATGGTGCTGTGATTGTTTTGTGAGCTCCAGAACCTGTGGGTTTAATGGCTTTAGCAACATTATGTGTGGCACAGATTAAACATGCCTCACAGTGTTGTTTGGCTGTCTGATGAAAGTTAATCGTAAACCAATTTTCATTGATTTGTCTCAACATCCCTCCTTTTGACACGTGGTCCAATCCATGTGTCAATGTTGCAAAAGAAGGGAAAAAGTGTCGTGGAAGGCATGGATTACCATTTGGACCTACCCACACATTATTTTGAAAAATACATCCGTGTTTCTTCCAGTTTGCCTTTTCACTGGCTGGTGCAAACTTTTGCATGTCTGAAACAGAGAATGAAACATCATCAGCTTTGTTTAAAGGCAAAGACAAAAGCATATTAGTTGGGTTGGGCAACATTGAGGCTTGTTTTGCTGCAGCGTCAGCAAGTGAGTTGCCTATGGAAACAGGATCAGTGTTTGATGTGTGTGCCGCACATTTGATGACTGCAATTTTGAGAGGGAGAGTGATTGCAGTAAGAAGTTCGTCCACAAGTTTGTGATGAAGGATTGGTTGGCCATCAGACTTGAGGAAGTTTCTGTGTTTCCACAAAGCGCCAAAGTCATGAACAACTCCAAAAGCATACCTGCTGTCTGTGTAAATGTTAACAGTTTTACCTTCAGAAAGTGTACATGCACGAGTGAGAGCCACCAGCTCGCAGGCTTGTGCTGAGCATGATGGTAAAGAAGATGATTCAACAGTGTGTGTGAGGGTGACAACAGCATATCCACTGCGAATCTGACCAGTCTCAGGGTCACGGGAAGAAGATCCATCAACAAAAAGTTCCCAATCAGGGTCAGTCAAAGGATTCTGTTCTAAGTCAGGTCGTGGTGTGCATATGACTTCAAGTTCCGCCATACAGTCATGTGGTTCACCATCATCCTCGTTTGGCAAAAGAGTCGCAGGATTCAAGACATTACATCGTTGGATGGTGATGTTTGGCATATCCAACAGTGTGGTGTGATAACGTAACCAACGTGCGGTTGAAAGATGAGCAGTTTTTTGCTCATTAAGAATTTGAGTAACTGCGTGAGGGACAAGAAGAGTCAGATCAGAATACCCCACAATGTCTCTGCTCGCCAGTGCAGCTTTTTCGGCTGCGGCTACAGCGCGCAAGCAGAGAGGCAAACCAGCAGCGACTGGATCCAATTTAGCTGAAAAGTAGGCGACTGGTTTCAATCTGTCCCCATGCTTTTGCAACAACACTGACGTCATGTGGCCCTTCCTCTCATCCACAGCCTGTGTGAACGGGCGTGTAGGATCTGGAATACCAAGAGTGGGAGCCTTTTGCAACTGTTGCTTGAGTGTTTCAAAGGCCTGCAGTGCCTCAGTTGTCCACGTGACATGTGAGCTCATTTGTAAGTGTTTGTCATGACATACCTTTCTTAAAGGAGCCTCAATCTCAGCGTAGTTTGGGATGAAATGCCTACAGTAACCGCAAAGACCTAAAAAAGACATGAGTTGTTTTTTTGTTACCGGTAATGGCAGTTTCACGATCGCCTCAACACGCGAGTCAGCAATTTTTCTTCCTTCTCTGGAGATCCTGTGTCCAAGAAAAGTGACAGTAGTTTGTACAAACTGCAATTTTGACAATGATGCTTTGTGACCTTGTTCTGCAAGGAATGTCAGCAGTCTGATCGTGTTCTCTTTACAAGACTGTTCAGATGGTGCAGCCAGCAGCAAATCATCCACGTACTGTAACAAAGCACAATCATGAGGCAGAGAGAAACTCATCAAACTATCATTCAGTGCTTGATGAAAAATAGTGGGAGATTCACAGAAACCTTGCGGGAGCCTCGTAAAAGTGTAAGCCTTACCCAGGAATTGGAAAGCAAACCAGAACTGGCTGTTGGGATGAACTGGAACGCTAAAAAACGCATTTGCTAAGTCTATCACACTGAAATATGTGGAGCCTGCAGGGATCTGAGAAAGGATGACATAAGGGTTAGGTACAATAGGTGCTCTTGCTTGGACAGAGGCATTAACTGCTCTTAAGTCTTGAACAAATCTCCATTCGTCTGGAGGAGTAGGTCTGATCTTTTTTACTGGAAAAATCGGGGTTCTCACTGGTGACTCAGGGCAGGCGATGATTACGCCTGCTTCCAGCAAGGAGCGGAAAACTGGAGTGATACCTTTTTCTGCTTCAGGCTTCAGTGGGTATTGGGCTATTTTAGGTCTATAAGAAGACTTTGGTGTTATTTCAATTGGTTTTTGGCCCTTAATTAACCCGACATCATATTTAGTTGTGGCCCAGAGATGGGCGGGGACGTCTGCCAATTCAGGGTCGTCCAGAGACATCATGGACGTAACTAGTCATGCATTGTTATCAATCACTTCCTTTGTTGGTCGTGCTGTCAGCATGAGGCAAAAATCTTGCCTAAACATGTTGAGAGACGGCGAGAAGGAACAATCATCACGTGGTTCCCAGTCATGTGTGGTGTGTGCTCTAAGTGCTAGCGAACCTAGAGATCGCCATTGGGAATCAGGTGGTTTTGCTAGTGAAATGTGAGGAAATGAATCAGGTGCTGTGAAGTAACTTGTCTGAGGTGTTGTTTTGTTGTTCAAATCTATCAGCACAAAACATGAGTCTTGTGTCCAACAGATGGATGTGGTGACAAGTTGTGTTGTCTGTGTTTGCAGAAATGAGTCCCCTAATGGGTCAGCTGGATCTGAAACGACATGAGCAGTGCAGTGTAGATGTGGTTCAGTCATAAAACAGACACTAGGTGGCAGCCTTTCTCTGGCCATTGAAAGCAGAGTATGTCTCTGATGTGGATCAATTAACAACCACTGAAAAATGAACAATAATTCAGGTGTGAGAGAGACCAGAGCATCAGACTCTAATTGTTTAGACACAGTCAAACCATCAGGTGCACAGTTTATTGCCAATCTAAATTTCAGAATCAAATCTCTTGCTAATAAATTTATTGGGCAAGAGTCAGAAAGCAAAAACTGATGTTCATGTGTTTCATGATCAAAAGGATCGATGATCTTGAGCGGAACTGTGACCGCTTCAGGAACTGTCCGGCCAGATGCACCTGTGGAATGGACAATTTTGTTAGAAAGTGGAGCATTTGGAAGACATTTACGCATGATTAATGACTGTGTTGCTCCTGAATCTACAAGAAATTGTAATGAAATGTTTTCAACCACTGCAGTCATCATTGGTAGTTTCAGATAAGCAGCTTGAGTGTATTTGAAGTAAGTAGGAATAACTTCTCCTGTGTATGTATGTGTGTGT
>JBBPBX010084458.1:0-15300 GCA_038048925.1 Garcialebias charrua
AAAGCTAGAGGCTGAAGGCCAAAGCAGATCACAGGGAAGGGATTTTCTGCATATCCTGACACAGTCAGTCAGTCAGTCAGTCAGTCAGTCAGTCGCTGAGCAGGACAGGAACTGTCCACAGTCTGCCAACGCACCCAGTACAATCAAAGCATCAAACACCCAACCATACAGAGATGGGGTCTTTGGGGACATCAAGTTTTTTTCTCCCACAAAATTTAAAAAAAAAAAGCTCTACACAACATCCACACAGAGGCGCTATACAGTAGGTAGACAAAACTAAAAATCACATGAATACACAAAGACACTCCACAGAAACACACTTCTGTTGCGGCATGAAAGCCAGCGGGGGTGCACCCAGTGACATCAGCGTAGGACTTCTGACACAGACCCCGAGCCTCGAAGCCCCTACTGTACTTCCTCCATCTCAGGCGAGCCTTTTCATCTCTTATCTCCTGCTCCTCACTCAACCGCTCCTTTTCTTTTGCACCCTCAGCCTCTGCCTCTATTCTTTCCCCACAAACACACTGCCCCTCCACTTTTTACCCCACTCCTTTTCATCTCTCTCTTATTTTTCTCCTTCCACCTCTCGTCTCTCATCTTTCGCTCGCTCTTCTTCGGCCTCCGTCCTCGGTGCCAGCAGGATATGCCCCCGATTTAGTTTTTTCATTTCCCCTCCTCTATCGCACGCTTATCCCCTGCTTCCTCGCCGAGGCCTTCGAGCCCCTGGCTTGCTTTTTGCCCCCCTCCCAGCTTTCATCACTCCATTCCTTTTTCGTCTGTGGCTTTCTCCACATTGCGTTTTCACAGCGTGTTACCTTGGGGATTTCAAGGAGGCTTAAAAAGAAGCTAGACGCGAGTGTCTGTGAGTGTGTATATGTCTTGCACCGTTCTTTTTTGTGGGTGCTCAAGACGGACGCGGGAAGGAGGAAGAAAGCCCACAGCTGGCTAATCATCAACAATTAAATCGCTATACACAAATAAATCCCCACACACACAAACATGAGGAGTTGGCACGCACGCATGCTCTTAAAGCATCCTGAGGGGCTACAGATCAATATATCATTAATCTTTAACAAGGACTAAACGATTAAAAAGCGGTCAGTCAGACCCTCGCAGCGCCGACACAGACGGGGGGCTAAGCTACAGCTGTAGCGCCCTTTTAGACATGGCACACCCAAATTCTCAGAGCGTGTCATTTCTGTGTGTGCTCGTGCACATTTGAAAAGGCAGATTACCCTAGGAGGACAGAGGAGGGCAGGGGGTGTCACGCAAAGTCGTCCTCACAAGAAAGTTTACAGTGAGTGTTTTTGTAGAGGAAAAAGTGCACGATGGCACGAATGGCGGGTTGTTGTTTTTTTGGCTGTGTTAAATTATATGCAGTTAAAGGGTTAAAAGTTGTGTTCAGCCAAACACTGGCGATTTGCTCAGCCAAGCAGTAAACGGAGGAAGGACTCCAAGGACTGGGAGGGTGCAGGGTTAGAGAGGGTTTGTGTGCGCTTTAAAGCGTTGCATTAAAATTTCAGATCACAGCACGCCACATAGTCAAGGACCCTGACTGCCTCAGGCTCACGAGTGAGCGAGCGAGTGTGTGCACTCGTATGTGAGTGCGTGTGTGTGCACGCGCGCGCGTGTGTGTGTGTGGATGTGGGCGGGCATGTGCTTATTAGTTTCTGTAAGCAAACGGGGGCCGACTGCGAGCGCCTTTTCAAATTTTTTTTTGTTCTCTGACATTGAAGGAACAGACAACGGCAGAAAAAAGGAAGTTTCAAGAAAGTGGAAGAGCGATGCCGTCAGGGAGCAGAAAGAGAGGGAGTGCTCCCAAATAAAATACAGAAAAAATAAGTATTGATTAATGCCACTCCGCTGCATGCGATGTCTTCCTATGGCCTTTCCACCAACACAAACACACAATGTGGAAGATAAAAGACAGCGTGGGAGGTGGAGAAGAAGAAAAAAGTATTCTGAGGAAGACAGAAGAGGCATCGATCTGTTTTTAACAGCCAATCAATTTAACAACTCTGGTAATGGAGAGACACGGCGAGTCTGGGGCAGAGCAAGCGGGACTGGAAGGGGCAGGTTTTAAAAGCCACGCTGACGCCCTGCTGTACTTTGTGCGTGCACGCACGATGCCCTTGACCATTTTATTAACAGCCCTGTATTTAGCACGGGAGTTCCGGTTTCACTGCGGCGCACCAATTATCAATAAAGCACCATAAACCCTTCCTGTTTCTTTCCCTCCCTGCGCTGTAACTTCTCAATTTTACCAAAGAAGTTCGGGTGTTCGGCTGCTTCTGGTTCCCACCACAACTCCTGAGAGAGCGAGGAGTGTGAACGTCATAAAGTGGCACTTCACGGTGTGGAGTGCAGACATGGAAAAGCTTCTGTTCTCATCCCGGCCTCCACTATAAGATCAATAATGACACGCACACGAAGCAAGTAACTGAAGCTACCCCATCTTTCAGAACCTCTAAAGAACACCTGTGTGGTGTTACGACTGGGATCCCACAGTGAATTTCCTCTCCCCGTCATCATTCAGATAAATCAGAGAGAACTCTAAACTACACCACAACAAAATAAATCTATTTTGATGCATTGCCGAGGCTGCAGAACGCATTAGAATCCCTTTCAGTATTTACAGTTCATGGGTAATGCTGGGATTTGGAGGCTGCTGAGCGTTGTGGGAGACATTCCAGCTGTTAGGGAGAGTGGATATAAAGAGAGAGAGAGGGAGGGAGGTGGGGAGTGGGAGATGCACTAAACAGGATGATTATGTCAAGAACAGAATATGGGGGAGACAGAGGGTAGAAGTCCCGCCCCACCCCACAGTAAACACACATGTAGATCAGCGAAACACGTACTTAGCTGAAGATTCTTCATCATACTTTGTCTTCAAATCAAAGAGCTCAGCCTGAGTTGATTCAAGTGCTGGAAAAAAAAAAAAAAGATGAGGGGTGGGGGGAAA
This sequence comes from Garcialebias charrua, assembly GCA_038048925.1. Taxonomy (NCBI): domain Eukaryota; kingdom Metazoa; phylum Chordata; class Actinopteri; order Cyprinodontiformes; family Rivulidae; genus Garcialebias; species Garcialebias charrua. The sequence continues at coordinate 2,963 of JBBPBX010084458.1, forward strand.
TGAGTCAGCTGTGCATTCATCTGATCAGCTCCCGAAAAGAGAAACAAATTTCTCAACATTTAAAGAAACTTTTTGACAAATCCCAAGTTTTGGATTGTTTCACATTAATGAATCCTACAGCTCTGCCTTTGTGTTTTTTCCTCCCACGGTTTTAAAGAAACTGAGAAGTTATTTGCTTACGCTAACAAACCACTGTTAATCTCATTAACCACACTCACCTACTCCAGATGAAACAGATTAAACTCATTTATTATATATTTTTTACAAGTCTGAACATTTAAAATGAGAAACCCTTCAAATCTGAGCACAGTTTTCATAGGACTTATCGCTAACCCCACCTCTTTTTTTTCTTCTTCACAGGAATAAGCACATTTGTTTGGAATTTGACTGGACTGGATCGGCTGGTACCTGTCTGCAGGGACTGGACCTTGTGTTCGGCCTCTTTCAACCTCGAGGACATGGAGTCCTGGCTCTCCTGGAGTTTTCTAAAGAGGTGGAAAAAAGAGAGCAGGAAGCAGAAAGTCAGAGTTAAAGAGATAGTGACTCTTTGGGTTCACACTTCGTGGCAACTATTCTCCGTCAGTCCGCCCCCCACCCCAACACAACCCACTCCTCATTAAGCAGCCCTATTAGGCAGGAATGTCTGGCCACTGGGGCACGTTGCACCCAGGGGTGGGTGGAGGGGAGGGGGTTGAGTCAGCGAAGGGGAGGGGTACAGAAAACCACACGGACAAAATAATTCTTGGCACATAAAAAGTTGGGCTCCACAGAGAAATGGCTGCTGTGTGTAAAAACAGCAATAATATAGCACAAATACCGTCTTTATGACACCCTTTGATGCCCCCTCCCCTCTCCGCCAATCTGTCTCTCCTGTCATCTCTATTTTTCTGCCCTCTACTTCATCCTTTCATCTCTCTCTCCTTCACTCCCTCCTTGCTGGGGGAAAAAAAAAGGGAATCAGGAGGTGCCATCCATTTACTAGCCCTCTCAGACACAGGAAGTCAGCTCTCAGCAGACAGGAAGAGGCCTATAAAATCCTGACGTACAGGAAACACAGTTGGACAATTGATCTTCGACTGAAAGTCTAAATAACGTTTTCGTACACCTTCTGAAAGTTAAGAAAATGACTTTAAAATGGGTGAATCTAAAAACTGTCATTTTTCTTATATAACTAAGAATCTTATAGAAAATACTTTTGAATAAAATGCCTATAAAAGATAATTTTCTCTACGTTTAGGTCACCAACAATCAATACATTTAGATATGAGCGGTGTAGCACCACAACACGATTTCAGACCATCTTGAGGACTTCTTCTCAGTTTGTTCAGTTATTTCACTTGAAAATGGCACAAATGTTTGTTCTCCAACTTCACGTTCAGAGAACCAAGTTAGTGTCAGAGTTACTACCAGCTTACACACATCACGGGTTGGTTTCTGTCACATTGTATCAAATACCGAGCCAGGGAAGGAGGAAAGAAACCCACATCAGATGTTTACTGAGATAATATGGCTGCCCACATCTCAGGCAATTAGTTTAATTGTTTTTACTTTACCCGGGGCCCCTCATGGGGAGGGACACTTAAAGAGCATTTTTGGACTTGATAGGAGTGATTATGCCACTTTAGCAATCAGGTCAATTGCCCAACATGCAGAGGTACTGTTGAGCTATTTATTACAGCTACAGGTGTCGTGTGGAGCCTCCTGTTAGTAAAGTTGAATATTCAAGGTTCCTTCTTCATTTCATTTATTCCCTAATTTGTACATACCCGGTAAGCTCTTTAAGGTTCCAATTTTTTTTATTTTGACTTTAATTTTCCAACCACCGTTCACATCTCAGTACAAAGGCTGTAAATGTTCAGAGCATAATTTTGAAACTTCAGAAGTGGTTTGTTGGCAAATATTTTTGTGACCATTGTAGTTTTTGTTGTTGTAGATCGTACAGAACAATTACAACCATATCCTTTTAAGTTATTTAAATGTTATTATTTAAATATGGTGCAGTCTCCCTTCCTTGTTCTTTTATTTTCCAGATTTCAGTGATGTCGTTTACTCGGATATATTTAATTTCACACATTGATTAAACCTTCATTTATCAAAGGTGCCATCAAGCAAATATCTAATTTTATGCATAATCCATGAAAAACATTAATTTTGGCTAAATATTTTTAAAAATCAGAAACCTACCGGTATCTTTTAAAAAATGGTCTGGATCAGAAATGTTTTTCGATACTCTACTTCCATTTTCCAAACTTGTTCTTTTTTTTCCTTCTTTCGGCTTATCCCTTCTTCAGGGGTCGCCACAGCGAACTAATGCCCCTTTTCCACCGGTCGGCTCGGGTCGGATGTTACGTCATATGTGCGTCGCAGAGACCCCCTTTCATCCTTTCCCACCGGCTATTCCGAGCGGAGCCGCGCGAGATTTCCTGAGATTTTCGGGCTGCTTTCAGAGGTGTACTGAAGCGAGCTCACCCGCTCCGGAAGGAGGGAGGAGGAGACGAGAGCTGTTTTTACGGAAGCGAGGGAAGCTACCACGGCAGGACTTTTACATGAATAACACGGTAAAAACAATTGTTATTTTTTAAATTTATAGCAAAGATGGGTCTTCAGCTGAACGTGTCCTTAATAAAATCACGTACTGCTCAAAACTGCACGATTTTAAAAAGTAGTTTCGCCACGAGTAACACGCGGCGCGCGGGCGGCTTTATGTCTTTAAATGTAGCTCAATGAACAGATATAAAATATATTTCATAGCTGACTTTAATAGTACGAGGGCTCCTGAGCTTAACCACGCTTTAATATTGTCACGTATGGTCAAATGTGCTGCATTTAAAGTAGTTTCGCTTTGACTTTTTCCAAAACCTGTGTTTGCACAACGAAAATAAATTATAAAAATTCGAATTTTATTTCAAATAACTCCAACAGGATACATTTCGTGTATGAATATGTTGTGATCACACTAGATTTTTTTGAAAAATATCAGCTTTGTGGTTTTTGATAGAATTGATAATATGTGAAACAAAGTAGAAAATAATGGACGTAGGTTGACACATTTATGTCTATAAAACATTGAATTTTATTTCAAATAACTCCAACAGGATACATTTCGTATATGAACATGATGTGATCACACTAGATTTTTTTGAAAAATATCAGCTTTGTGGTTTTTGATAGAATTGATAATATGTGAAACAAAGTAGAAAATAATGGACGTAGGTTGACACATTTATGTCTATAAAACATTGAATTTTATTTCAAATAACTCCAACAGGATACATTTCGTATATGAACATGATGTGATCACACTAGATTTTTTTGAAAAATATCAGCTTTGTGGTTTTTGATAGAATTGATAATATGTGAAACAAAGTAGAAAATAATGGACGTAGGTTGACACATTTATGTCTATAAAACATTGAATTTTATTTCAAATAACTCCAACAGGATACATTTCGTATATGAACATGTTGTGATCACACTAGATTTTTTTGAAAAATATCAGCTTTGTGGTTTTTGATAGAATTGATAATATGTGAAACAAAGTCTTTATTGTGTTCTTCTTCTAGTGGTGGCTAGTACTGTAGTAAATAGCTTGAGGAACACTACTGCCACCATGTGGTAAGACGAGTAGGATTCTGGACCCCGCCCACAGAAGGGGTACAAAAAAGCTGTGGAAACAGAACATAGATGTGACCCGACCCGAACTGAGCCGACCTGAGCCGATCCAACCCGAGCCGAGCCGAGCGGTGGAAAAGAGGCATAAGTCACACAAAGACTTGGCAATTAATTTTATGCCGGACACTCTTCCTGACACAACCACAGACCACCGAGCTACCACAGCCCTCTGTGTGGAGCAGAGAGATGCTGTCTAGGGCACCCGAGGGAGCAGATAGTGGGGGTTAAGAGCCTTGCTCAAGTGCCCAAAGTGGGTCAAATGAGGGTGGAGACAGGTGTGGGTGCTTCACCTACCCTAACCACATTTTGATGATGTCGGTACCCGGAGTTGAACCAGCAATCTTCCGATCACAGTCTCACCTTCTCTAACCTCTGCGCCACCACTCCCATTTTCCAAACTTGTTCATATTTATAAAAAATAAAAACAAATTCCAAACTGTTCCTTCCTTTTATGGCTCTGTGAGCACCCTGACTACAATGTTAAAAGGCAGCGACTGACCCCATCCAGTTTAAAAATGACTAAAAAACAACAAATACTCATGAGGTTAATTCCAAGAATCAAATAAAATTCAAAGATGTTTGCTAAAAGCATATTGTCATCCATGATAGCACTTTGAGATTTTTATTAATGAAAAGTGCGGTATAAATTGAATTCATTATTATTATTATAATGATAAAATATATATTTTTAAATGCTGTCATTAACTGATAAAAACTCGGGCTGTTTGTGGCGTCTTACTAGTTTGAATTATTAGCAATGTTTGCACGCTTTAATCAACAACAATTAGGTTGAAAGTTTCTGTTACCACTACAATGAGGGGAAAAGCTGAATAATTTGTGAACCTCTGCTTGAGATCATCTCCATCTCTACAGAAATGTTTAAGAACTCAACAAGCAACTTTTTGATGTTTTGGTAGACACCTACACTGAGGCCTTGTACACATGTAGCTGGTGTTTGAAAAACCTAATATCTGCGCAAAAAAATATTGCCGTACATACATGTTCGGATAGAGAAAATGATAGTCTACATGAACCCGGTGATTTTCACCACAGAGCGTTGTAAAGAATATGCCCAACCCATAGGAGGCAGTGTAGTGCAAAGGTGAAACGTACATCAGCCAATCACAACCCTTCAAAGCAACCACAACTTCCTAGTATGGCGCCTGGAGGTTCGTTTGTGTGGACAGACCGCGAGGTTGAACTACAGTACTATTAAATACCAGGTTGGAGTACAAAGAAACGCAGGAAAATGTCGACTGGGAATCATGTCAGAGCAGGTATGTTGACATTTTAGCACTTTTTTTAGAGCATTACCCAACGGAGTGACGTGACGTCAGCGCAAATCTCCGGTTCCGAAAGTCCACACGCAAACCTGAAAGAGGAGAATTCTCAAATCTCCACTTTGGTCGGAGTTTTTGTTATTATTCGTTTATAGTTACATCAACCGGAGTTCACGTGTGGATGAAAGGCCACACCGCATGATAAACTATTCGGTTTTCCTGATATCCGGCTACGTGTGTACAAGGCCTGAAAGAACAAAAAAGTTATAGTTAATATAGTTCATTCTTAAAACCATCATTCAAAGACGAGAACTGACACTTCTGCCTGAGGACACAAGAACCCATCCATCCATCCATCCATCCATTTTCGTCCGCTTATCCGGGGTCGGGTCGCGGGGGTAGCAGCCTAAGTAGGGAGGCCCAGACTTCCCTCTCCCCAGCCACTTGGAGCAGCTCCTCTGGGGGAATCCCAAGGCGTTCCCAGGCCAGCCGAGAAACATAGTCCCTCCAGCGTGTCCTGGGTCTTCCTCTGGGTCTCCTCCCGGTGGGACATGCCCGGAACACCTCACCAGGGAGGCGTCCAGGAGGCATCCTAACCAGATGCCCGAGCCACCTCAACTGGCTCCTCTCGATGTGGAGAAGCAGCGGCTCTACTCCGAGTCCCTCCCGGATGACTGAGCTTCTCACCCTATCTCTAAGGGAGAGTCCAGACACCCTGCGGAGAAAACTCATTTCAGCCGCTTGTATCCGAGATCTCGTTCTTTCGGTCATAACCCAGAGCTCATGACCATAGATGAGGGTGGGAACGTAGATCGATCGGTAAATTGAGAGCTTTGCCTTTTGACTCAGCTCTCTCTTCACCACGACAGACCGGTACAGCGCCCGCTTCACTGCGGACGCTGCACCTATCCGCCTATCGATCTCACGCTCCAGTTTTCCCTCATTCGTGAACAAGACCCCGAGATACTTAAACTCCTCCACTTGGGGCAGGACCTCCTCCCCGACCCGGAGAGGGCATGCTACCCTTTTCCGGCTCAAGACCATGGCCTCGGATTTGGAGGAACTGATCCTCATCCCGGCCGCATCACACTCGGCTGCAAACCGCTCCAGCGAAAGCTGTAGATCACGATCTGATGAAGCCAATAGGACCACATCATCTGCAAAAAACAGAGAAGCGATTCTAAGGCCACCAAAACGGATCCTCTCAACACCTTGGCTGCGCCTAGAAATTCTGTCCATAAAAGTTATGAACAGAATCGGTGACAAAGGGCAACCTTGGCGGAGTCCAACTCTCACTGGAAACGAGCCTGACTTACTGCCGGCAATGCGGACCAAGCTCTGACACCGGTCGTACAGGGACCTAACAGCCCATATCAATGGGCCTGGTACCCCATACTCCCGGAGTACCCCCCACAGAACCCCCCGAGGGACGCGGTCGAACACAAGAACTCAGAGATCTAAAAATACAGGTAACCCCCGACCTACGACCCCATCGACCTGCGAACCACGGGACTTACGAACATATCATATTTAATAAAAATATGAATTTAAAAAAAAAAAATATATATATATATATATTTTTTTTTGTGTTTAAATGTTCTTAATTTCATGTGTACATCACTTTGTTGCAGCTCTGGTTGTTTTAAAGGCTTTATAAATAATAATTATGATAAAAAAGATCATTTCTGATCATTTTTGAGCAATTTTTGAGCAATTTTGGGAAACAGGAAGTAGGTCTTCAGTTTACACGGTCACAAATTAATGTAGAACACCGGACGCTATTTAAGGTTCAGTCACTGGGGTCTCCGGTCACAAATTAATGTAGAACACCGGACCGGACGCCATCTTAGGTTAGCTGCCGAGAGCTGGACGAAGACTGGTGACCAGGATGGCTTCATATGGATTAATTACTAGCTGGAAACGTCTCTGTGAACTTTGTGGATGTCTCAGGCAGGAGCGGATTTATCGCCGATCGTGCCAGGCCGCCGTGCGAACACCTCCAGCCGGCCTGGCTACACCTCCGGCCTGGCTAGCTCCAGAGCTAACACTGGAGCTAACACGGGAGCCGGCCTTTTGAACACTGGTGACCAGGATCGCATCATGTGGATTAATTACTAGCTGGAATAGCTCTGTGGACGTCTCAGGCTGGAGCAGCGGCTGGAGCAGGAGCTGCAGATTGATCGCGCCGCCGCTCCAACACTAGCTCATGGCTTGGCTAGCAGAAGCTAGCCAGCTAGCTAACACAGGCCTGGAGCAGCTGCGGTGGCCCGCGCTGCTCGGCCCGAAAACAATCAACGCATGGCAACCTAAGATGTCGGCTTTGACCATCTCAAAGTAAGAAAATATATTTTTATTTATTCTGTAAATGTGAATAGCAATGTTTAACATTACAGTACACTACTGTACATGATTAAATGTGCGCACGCTCCGTTAGCATGATAAATAAGGGTTGAATGAATGAATGAATGAATAATTTTTTTTTTAAATATAATTTTCACCCCCTACCTACGAACGGATCGAGCTGCGAACGGTTCTTAGGTCCCAAACTCGTTCGTAGGTCGGGGGTTCCCTGTAGCAACAAGAGTGGTTGGAGAAGAACGAGTTTCAAGCAAAACATCAGCGGAACTCAAAAATATATATAGCTGTACCTCTCTTTTTCTGCATAGTCATTGTGCAGCTGGAGCTGCTTCTCTTGGGCCAAGTTCTCAGCCTGATTCTTCAGAGTCTGCTCGTACTCACGGATCTTCTCCTTCAAGGCCTTAATGGTCACCTCTGATGGGGCACAGAAAAACAGGCATTCAAAGGAAGGATCAACACGCGGGCATCTTTCAATAACACGTTGAAAAACAGACTAGTCGTTTCCTAGATGTGATAAATGGCTGCGGTGAAGACGGTGCTTTTGATGGGGGCGTTTTGACCTCTGCTTAAGAAACGCCACTTCACATTCCACGTTCTTCCTCTGCGAGACGAACAGACGAAGACCTCAGCGCTCCTTTGGCTCCAGCCTAAGCTTTACATCCGCCACTGGCACAGAACATTCAATCACCGGCGGTAGATACGTTGTATTCATTAAGGCTGCATTAGACGTGGATTGCCACAACTTGCTGACGGCTGAGCTCCGTACGGGGCAGCCTGAAATAAATCTAACACATAACTGGAGTAATAAACAGGCGTCTGCGCATGAAAGAATGTTTGTGTGTGTTTTTTCAGAGGAAGATATAAGTGAGTGAGACAATGATTTAAAGCAATGCTGCCTGATGCTTTGGACTGAGGGCTCTTAGCACTCTATGTGTGTGTATGTGTATGTGTGTGTGCGTGTGTGTGTGATTTAAACTCCAGTCTCGCAGTTCTGACACATAATCAATAGAGGAGAGTCCCCTTAGAGCCCTCTTACCCCTTAACTGCTTAACTGAACTTTAAACATTTAGGTTGTGGGGATCAATGGCCTCTGCACTCTGTATGTGTGTGTGTGTGTGTGTGTGTGCGCGCGCGTGCGTGCGGCTGGGTCTGCGTGTTCATTTAACAGGAGTGGGAGTTCCAGAGTGTGTTTTGGGGGTTTAAATATCCCCCTTCTATTGAGGCGGGAAGGAGGGATAAAGGATGAGGGAACAGGAAAATCAATGGTAGAATGGAACCCTGCCGCTATCGAGCTGTTCCAATTAACTCTCGCTGAGGAAAAGAGGGGGAGAAAAAGAAGGGGAGATTCCAAAACATTCCCTGCTCGCTCGCTCACTCCGGTTTTGACTGAAGCACTTTTATTACCACTTCACACTCATCTCTCCATCTTTGTCAGTTTTTCCATCTTTCTTCTACCCTGAGGTAAAGCGTCGTTTTTTATTCATGAAACGGCGCCTGGTGTTTTTCCTCCTCTCTCTTGAAATCCTGTTTGAAAATGTAAAACCTTGTTCATTTTGTGTGTTTCTGAAAAATGTATGAGTCATTAAATATGTTCAAATATGGACTTGATGCTCAAAACGTATGTTTGTTGTGTTGCTTTATTTGCACGCAAACAAGATTTTTGCATATTATTAGGCAAAAAGGGTTTTATTAGTGTACTTTATGTGCATCCGCACAAATCTAGCAGAACAAACTCTAATTTAGGTTAATATATTCTACTCATCATATTAAACTTTCCTACATTTTCCCAGGTTGTTTTCCCAAGCATGGTGCTACTTTAAAACATTTACAAGATTAAAATATTTCTGTAACTTTAGCAACTGAAACGGTTCCAGAAGCTGCAGATTTAATGTCCTGTCTAAAATAAAGATGAAAATAACAATTCTGTTCACATTGGTTTAAATGAAAATCCTGTGAAAATATTCAAACAGGTAGGAAAATGAGAAAAGAAGGAAAGTTGCTCACGACTGTTGGCGACTAGTTGGTCAAAACGGTAAGAAAATATGCAGATTTGAAACCAGGCGACCAGCAAGGCCACATTTTGACAAATTTTTAAATACAGTAGTCTCTCGTTTATCGTGGGGATCTGTACCCTGAAGCCCCGCGATAAGTGAAAAATTGCGAAGTAGGAATAGTAGTACAAGTAGTAGTTTATTTCAGTATTTGTCCATCCGTCCGTCCATCCATCTATCCATTATCTGCTAGCGTTCTTGGCCACGCCCACTTCTCTGCTCTGCATGGAGAACAGCTGATCACCCGCAGCAGGAAGCTTATCCTGCAGTGTGGGCTGCACAAAGGTGCAGCAGGTGCTAAATAATTTAAAATCATTTATTTCAAATAAAAATTTCATGATGATCGTGCGGCTCATCTATCAATCAGCCAATTGTTTGTCATGTCCAATCTTATTCTGAAAAACGAACACAAAGTAGCGAGGGACTACTGTATCGTGGCTTATTGTTGGGTGCACGGCTTGCAGAACTGTATTCTTGGTCTTGCACATTATTTTGTTGTCCCCTCCTCTCGCATTGTACCCATCTTTGCAACCAATCTCACGTTTATGAGTCGTTCTGCAGGAGAACATGAGGTGAAGGCAGCACTTTTAGAGCATTTATTAAAATAATTTTATATGAATAGTTTTTAGATCTTGACATTTGCCTCTGATGTTTTCTGTCAAAGGAGAACTCCCATACTCAATCAATAGCTCAAAACTTGAGATGAGTTGGAGAGGCCTACGACAATTCAGGTAGGTTTGAGACTCGAGGTCTGGAACGACTCGTACTACAGTATTTGATAGAAAACGTGCACATGCTCAAACCTCAAGCGACAGGACTGCACGCCTCTGAGTCACTCAAAGAAGTTGACGTCCACCGTGCACATCGCTAAACGTTAAGAAGACTCCCAGATAAATGCCATTTGCAAACTAGTCACAGCCCAGTGTGATGCCACCGCTAAGCTACCGCTAGTTAAACTTGTTTTTAGACATCTGAGTGTTACGGACATATAATATTTTTTGAAAGATGTTCAATATATATTCCGAAAACACAGATGCAGCTCAGTTACATGGCTTAGCTCAGTTAGCCTACATTATAAAACAGACTGAACAACACCAGCATTGTTTGTTAAAGTCCATACACATACACTTCAAATGAGTTCTGTGACTACCTTCTAGTCCAACTCAGGAGATTATAAGTGACAGATCAACTTTGACCCACCCTTACACTTTATGTTTGACACAGTTAAGAAATAAAAGACTGAAGGCTCATCCTGACCGGTGTACTGCACTGTATACATAACCTTTACAGGAGGAGATAATGTCCAGTCTGAAAATAATTTAGGAATACAAATTTAACCAAATTTTCCAATTATAGATTTATTGATTGTGAGTAGAGAAACTGTTTAAAAATGGTTGAAATTAGTAGTGTGCCAAGTAAGTTACACTATTTTCTGCCTGTGTTTCTCTTATTTTCATTACTTCTTGCATTATTAACTTTGTTTTATAATCTTTAAACAACCCATTCTTGACTGAAGCGAGCTTTTTTGTAGAACGCTTCACTGTAAAAATACAGTGTCTGTGTTTTTACCTTTAACAGAGCTTCACAAAGAAGTCGATTTATTTGAGTTGCTTCAACAGCAAAGCGAAGAGAAAGTGAGAAATATCATTAGTTGTTTGCCTAAGCACATATCCCCCTCTAACCTTGGTTTTTAACTTCTGCGAACTCTTTGTTGTAGTCCTCCAGTGTCTCTCGAAGCTTGGTGTTCTCTGTCTCAATGTCGTGCATCCTCTGGAGCTTCAGCTGCAGCTGCTGAGCCAGCTCCAACACAGGTACAGGGTCTGGGGGAGAAAACACATACACATCATGTTTAACACACCGCAAAGCAGATCAGACAAGCAAGGGCGGCGAGGTGGCCCAGTGTGCTAGGAATAACTACAGTCAAGGCCGTGTGAGAGCGGGCGATCGTCCTAGTGAAGTGTCCTTGAGCTAGGCAATGAATCTAACGGCTTCAGGACAAATGTTTTGGAGCGGACCCTAACCTTTGATCTCACTGTGGAAAATGATTGATTCCAAACAAGAACCAAAGCATAACAATTAACAGAAACGCTATAAGTTATGTCCAGCGTTAACTGTTCACAGACAAACATTTGACGGTAGGAGCAGAACTATCATCCCATACTGAATGATTTCATTATTATCAAATGAATCTGGGTTATATGGAACTAAAATTCAACAAGCTGTACTGTTCATCTTTCAGCAAAATATTTCATGAACCACTGGACAGATTTTAATGGAAGTCTCCAAGTAATCACTGCTCTTACATCCATGATGACTGGCATTAAAGGCAGCGGGCGATATGCACTCCTTCATAAGATGCTGAGGCCGTTATTAGTTCTAATCAAAAACACTGTCACTAAAAAACTAAATGAGATGAGTCAAGGTCTGCTGTCACTGTGAAAGACAACTCCTGCACAGACAAAACCTCTCTTCATGAAGTGCATCAAACGATACACTATCAACTTTTGTATCACAAAACTATTGTTGAGTTCTGAGAAAAACATGGGCTGTGTCTAGGAGGGGCTAATGCTGACGCAGCAGGTGAACTGCATAACAGATAGCAGCAGAGGCAGATAAACGGGAGCGCAGATGAGACACATTAACAAGAGAGATTACCGAGCTGTGATCAGTTGAAAGTGTTCGCTATGATGCAGCTTGAAAGCGAGAGAATAAAAAAGGGAAACATGAGAGCAGACAGTTGGACAAAACAAAGCTGTAAAAACCAGGCAGCGAAAGAGGTAAATAAGAGATTAGAGAAATGGTGACACGAGGAAGAAAGGCAACTTTAGAGGCATTTTAGCAACAACTCTGGAAAACACGCAGCAGGGTTAACTGTCAGTGTGATGAAGAGAGCCCTGTCAGTCAGGCCAATCACATCTGATTGGTGCTCATGGGTGGCAGACTGGTGACAGGCAGCCAAGAGACGCAGGCAACGCTC
>JBBPBX010084459.1:0-15300 GCA_038048925.1 Garcialebias charrua
CTGTGGTTTACGCGTTTCACTGTGTAATAAGTATTCATAGGTACCTTTTTCTGCAGGTTTTTACCCTCAATGAAATTAGGAAAAGTTAAATGCACTCTAAATGCAGTGTTAACTTTAAATAGAACTTATGTTCAAACAACAGTTACTAACTAACCAAAGCCTGATTTCCGTCTTTTCACTCAAATGCTTATAAAAGAGGGCTGACTTAAATGCAATGATTCCACTAAAATGTGACAGGATGCTGCATGAGCATGCCTTAAAAAAGATGTCTTGCAGTCTCAGTGAACTGATTTTTCACTGCATTTGACAGTTATCAGGAGTGAAAAAGGACTTTCCGTTCGTTATTTTAAACAATTTTTGTATTTAAAATAAACTGGAGTGTTTATGTGTGCTCAGCTCAACAGTAAAGATGTTACTCTAAATAAAAATCAGTGATTTTTATCAATTTGTAGTCCTGTGACATGTTCAAATCTGTTCTGCCACCTTTGCTTTGATTTTGTTTGAATCAATAAGATGGTATTTATTATAGTGTATGCAAATAAATGTTTTCTTAGCGGTGAGTTATTTAACTAAAACAGCTTTCTGGTTTTATTCTTGTAATCTATAAACAAGTCTTTCATACATTTAGTACCTTTTTATTTATTTTAGGTTTTACCTTCAATGGAAAATGTAAGTTAAAGCCTTTGTGGCCGTATCAACTTAATAGACTTATCTTTTAAAACAATTACCATTAAACCACGCTTAATTTTTCTGTCTTTCACTCAAACGCCTTTTTAAAGATTTCAAATAAATGCAATGTTCACACTAAAATGTTAGCAGATTCTGTATTATTTTGCTCCAAGAGAATGTATTTCAGATTCAGTAAAACTGTTTGAGTTGCTGCAGTTATCTGGAGTGAAAAATGTACTTTTGTTTGTTATTTTAAACTTTTTATTTAAAATAAACTGGAGTCATTAGTTGTACACAGAAAAACGTTAAAAATGCAATTTTTAACTAAAAGTGTACAGTGTACACCAATTCTGTGTAAAATTCAGAGATGTGAAGAGCTTAATGTGGAAATGCTCTGTTCTCCATCATTTTGTCCTTTGATTTAAAGTGAAAATCAAATAGAAGATGTTTCTATTGAATGTTATTTGAAAATCTCTGGTATTTAAAATAAGCAAAAATGTTTGTCTGTACCTCTGTTATTCTAATTTAAATTTATTTAAAATAAACAGGAGTTATTGTTTGTGTACAGAACAATTTTACAGGTGGTGTTTCTACCATAAAAATGCTGACTTTTTATGATGTTTTATGAGAAAACTCATCTGTTAACGTCTTTTAACCAACAGGGGGCAGCTTCAAGTCTTAATGTTATCACAAGGAGACTGATTTATCTATTCAGTATTTAAACTAAAAACAACCTTTTAGAGTTAGTTTCTAGTGTGTCCGTGATAATTGCTCGAACCACGTTCTTGTCAGAGACAAATTTATGTTGTTAGACAGTGTAGATGGCTTCAAATGAGTTTTTAAACTTCTAGTGAAACCTCCGTTCGTCCTGTGAGAGAGTGAACTGCTTGTCACCCAAAGTGCACCTGGAAATGACGACAAAAATAGGCGGGTCGACGCAGCGCGTCACCAGCTCTCGTACATGAGTGAGGCGGAGCTCGCTACACAGATACGTGACGTCAACCAATCAATCACAGCACTTGTAGTTCAATCCCAAGCATTCATGGTGAATGTAGTTTTCTTACCTTCGACCAATGCAGTGCCGGAAATGACGACAAAGTGGGTTGGTCGCAACGGCGTGCTTTCCAACTTCAGCGAATCAGCGCTCGCTACGAGAGTGATTGACAGCTCACAGCTCTCGTATTATCCAATCACAGCTCATAAACAAACGTAGGACACGTCGCTTTAACGTTAGCTTAGCACAGCAGAGCGCAACTTTATAGACTCTTAATCATCTCAAACGCTTCAAATTAACTCCCCAAAACTCTGAAACATGGCAATCACATTTAAAACAGGCACAACTTAGCTACGCTCAGTAACCAGCACGTCAACTGTAACACGACACGGACTCCCTCGGAGCCGCGTTCAGGTCGGTTCCGTCCACTTTAAAGGAGCAGAATTCGGGTTTCAGAACCACTATCCGACAACGTTCTAACAGTAATATGCTTCTTTGACCTGCTCTAACATGTAAAATACCAGCACAGCAATCTTTTTGATGTTAATAATAGCTCTTCAGGCTTTTGACTCGGCGGTCAAACAAAGCTTTGTACAGGAGTCTGCGTGAACTGGACCGAACCAGAACCCCCACAGACCACGGGCTGACAAAACCTCACCTAAAAGCTTCCAACAGCGTGTAACAGAGTTGAAACAATAATAATCTCTCAGCTTCAAATGATAAAAACATGCAGAATCTGCCTGTCTTGAACACCTCAGCCAAAAATTATTATCCTCAGAGTTTAAAACTTGGATCCTATTATGCAAACATGACGTTACAGTTCATGAGAGACCACAGATTTATCAATAAACTTTCAGAAACCGGTACTTGGGCCACCAGATGAAGTAAACATGAGGGAGACCATATATTGTGTCTTTAAACACATATAGTGCCACCCAGATGTAAAGGATTTTAACAGGGGTCAGTATTAAGCTGACCTCTTTATCCTTAATTAATTTACTTATTCAGATTGAATAGTAATTTCACGGATTCTTTTCTTTTTCAGTTTACCCAATATTTCTGTGATCTTTATGATGGATAAATAAATAAAGCCATTAAGTGACAGAGACGTTAACTTAGTTTGATATGTCAAAGACACTATCATTTATTTAAAATAAATCAACTAAATTAACACCATTACACTTGATTGACATGATTTCACTTTCTTTCAATTTAACACGTCAGCACACTTGAATTACAACACAACAGACCTAAATACAGGGTGTTAAACATATTTAGTCTGAGGGCTCTATGACTTAATTAGTTTCCAGCTTAGAATTGAGGGAAAGGAGATAGGAGGAAGATGGAGAGATGGTTTAAAGGAAATTGTCTTGAGCATGTTATCAAAAGTGACTCTTCACATCTGACTTCTGCTAAAATCCAGGTACGTTTGTAAACAGCTCTTTACCTTCGACGACGAGTCTGATAAAGAAATGACACCAGCCTTTCAGATGCACAGAGTCCTTCAGGCCCAGCACGTCCGAACTGGTTCTAGTTTACGTTTTCAACGTCTCCTAGGTTCTGCTTGGATCATCAGAAAATGTGTCAGCTCCTGGCCTCTGACTTCAAGATAAACTTATTCCAGGAAGGAATAAACAAAGTTTTGAGCTTACGCTCGTTCAAAGTGGACTCATAACTGCATGTTATTAGTCCTTAGCTGGAGGACGAGTCCTTAGCGTGTGACTGAGTTCATCCAGCTCTTTGGGAAAGGTTCACATCTCTTTGAAGTTCCCAGCAGACTCATCGGTTCCAGCAACAGCTTAGAACTTAATAGAAGAACTCAGAGATGAGAGAAACTTGTATCTTTTCCATTGGTTCAAAAGAAAAACAGTCGAGCCGTTCACTTGTTATCACGATTCAAGGTGAAATTGAGCAGAGGGAGATTTGTTTAGGAAAAGACAGAGAAAGCTGGAGCCCTTCTCATGAAAAACAATGGATTAACTGTCTTCTGACTTTCTAAACAAAACGGTCGGGCCTCTGTGACCCGAGACTTCAACTTTAACATAGCAGGAGTGACACAGTAATGCTTTTACAGAATAACACAGCTTAAAAGCACACATCATGAAAACGACAAAAGTTATTCTTTTGATTACATTAGAATAAAATCAAAGATAGAAATAATCTCTTTTGGTGACTATGTTCTCAGATTACAACTAATGGAATAATTTGTAGTAAATGTCTTGCTTTACTGAGAGGTCAGTAAAGGTCATCTCTGGAACAGTTCAAAAGTAAACAGGTGTATCAAAGTGGACACGGTCATGCCCACTACACCCTTATAGTTGGAACACACCCTACGGTCCCCCTTTTTGAATAGGGGAACCACCACCCCAGTCTGCCAATCCTTTTTTTTTTTTTTTTTTTATAGAGAGAAAGAAAGAAAAGAGAAAGTGAGACAACAAAACAACAATTGTCCACAGAAAGAACACAAGGCAAACACACCAAACCTCCGTCCACAATCCTGCAAAGCACATGACAGAACACAACAACGAAACATACAAGCATAAAGACTGATAATATTCATGACCTTGCAAAAGATTTCTATAAACTATAGACTCCAGGCCACCACAACTATTTCTATAACATACCTGTCTGGGGGGCATGTAACAACCCCCTTTGTCCCAAGCTCTGTCCCTTTGTCCCAAGGCCAGAAGAAGCAGAGTCAAACATCTCCATAATAATGCAGGTCACCTAGATGATTTTGCATTTGCATTCCAGGAGAGACAATAGAAACAGGAAAGGTCTGTTTGCTCCTCAGTTTGAATCATTTTTACATACAGAGCTTGGGACAAATGGCTGTTACATGGGATGGAGGTGCACACAAAATGGGATTAAAATTCCTCAAACTGTAATTTCACAGTTTCTGTTAAAAAAAACGTACTCAAGTTAATTTGTAAAGACTAATATGTTTTTTTTAAGACTAAAACTAGACTTAATTTTTTTAAGTTTTTGTCGATTAAATCTTAACTAAAACCATTAAATATAGAAATGACGAAAACAGACTAAAACTAAGAAGTATTTTAATCTGTAAGACTATGACTAAAACTAAAATCAAAATGGCTGTCAAAAACAACACTGGTCGGTACCTATCTGCTGCTTCCGGGGTCCCACAGGCCAAAAAGGCCCAATAGGACTCCTTCTTCAGCATGACAGCATCCCTTACCGCCGGTGTCCACCACCGGGTTCGAGGGTTGCCACCACGACAGGCACCAACAACCTTGCGGCCACAACTCTGATAAGCTGCCTCGACAATAGAGGCGCGGAACATGGCCCACTCGGACTCAATGTCCCCCGCCTCCCTCGGAACGTGTTCAAAGCTCTCCCGGAGGTGGGAGTTAAAGCTCCGTCTTACGGGAGACTCTGCCAGACGTTCCCAGCAGACCCTCACAATACGTTTGGGTCTGCCAGGTCTGACCGGCATCCTCCCCCACCATCGGAGCCAACTCACCACCAGGTAGTGGTCAGTGGACAGCTCCGCCCCTCTCTTCACCCGAGTGTCCAGGACATGCGGCCGCAGATCAGATGAGATGACAACAAAGTAGAGGTGTCGTTTCTTTGCCCGAGCCCGACCCTACCCGAGCCCTACCCGACTTCGGGTCGGGCTCGGGCCATATTTTTGCGTTTGATTGGCGGGCCGCGGGTCGGGCTCGGGCTTTGATGTGGTTTTTTTAATCATACAGCACAAACAAAACTAAATAAAAATGCACACAATATAAAATTGTTTTAATCTGCTTGTAAAGAATATAAGGCAGTAAGTTTATTGATGAGGAAATAATTAATAGAGTGAATTTAGATGGTGAAAACCGCAGCGCACTGAGCGCAGCCACTAAATTGGCAACTCAGCCAGAGAGCAGGCGCGCGGCGCGCGCCTGACAGCGTCTCCCCCGACATGCTGGACTTTTTAGTGACATTTCTCGAACCATTTTACCGTGCACAGAGAGAACTGGAGGGTGACAAATATCCCACCAACCTGGTTTGTCTCTGGAATGAGAAACTGAAGCAACACTGCCAGTCCTCACACAGACTCTCCGCAGCAGGTGTTTCTGCGCCGCAGACATGCAGAAGTGCTGGAGCGCAAAATTATTATCCACGACTTGCAGAGAGTTGCATTATTTCTGTGGCCTAACTTTAACGAGCTCAAAATTATGTCACCAGCTGACGTGCGTCAGGTGCACGCTCACGTCCGCACACTGCTCTCTGCGGCGGAACAAGTTGCCGCATTCCTGACATTCCTGAAGCTTCAACAGCAAACTGCGAGCAGCGCGCTCACACCTCCTCCTCCTCCATCAAAACAAAGAAGAACAACATCAAGTTCTTTTGCTGAGTGGGAGAACGCAGTAAAAGCTTAATAAATAAACGTAGTGTTTTTTTTTTTTGTTGTTGTTGTTTTTTTTTTTAATCGGGTAGGGTCGGGTCGGGCGGTGATTTCTAGGAAATCAGCGGGCTCCCTCGGGCTTGGGTAATTAAACTTAGGGCTCGGGTAGGGTAGGGCCGTGGATTTCCGGCCCGATGACAGCTCTACAACAAAGTCGATCATCGAACTGCGACCTAGGGTGTCCTGGTGCCAAGAGCACATATGGACACCCTTATGCCTGAACATGGTGTTCGTTATGGACAATCCATGACGAGCACAGAAGTCCAATAACAGAACACCACTCGGGTTCAGATCAGGGGGGCCGTTCCTCCCAACCACACCCCTCCAGGTCTCACTGTCATTGCCCACGTGAGCGTTGAAGTCCCCCAGTAGAACAAGGGAGTCCCCAGGAGGTGCACTCTCCAATACCCCCTCCAAGGGGTGATTTAAAAAAAAAAAGAAAAAAGAAAATAATAATCATATAAAGAACAATACCTCTTCTTGAACGGTTGTTATAAGGTGGTTGAATCTCTCGGTCATCATCAGGGTAGAGCTTTAATCTGCTCCAGGGCTTGTTGACAATATCAGTTTTTAACTTTTTCATAAAGTTCTGAACTTTTTGGCAGATGGATGGATGGATGGATGGATGGATGGAGCGTCGCTACAATTTAATTTTAAAGCTGGCGCATCAAAAACATTCAGACGTAGCTCCAGAGATTTAAAAACTCCTAAAGCTTGTGTTATTGATCTGGACCGATCTGAATAACCTGATGAAGGATGTTTAAATGCAGTTGCGGTCTTTCTGCAACAAGTTGCTTTTTCTTCGTTCACATTCAGATGACGCCGTTTCAAGCGCGTACACGTTAGACGTGTTGCTGCTGCAGATCCAGTCTTGTGAAACGACGTCGACACACAACTTTGGATGTGCACTAGTCTTTTAACAAGATAGCCATAACGTTCCCAAACAACCAGATGCATGCTAGGATGCTAATGCTACGCGTGCTGCAACATAATAGCACCGTGATGAACTGCGCCCAAGAAAATTTAGTTCCGCGCACATATATTCTCCCGTTAATAACGTTTCATAAGTGAAAAAATAACCGAAACGATACGCGCAAGCTCCACAAGCTCAGACGTTTGCACTGGGCCAGGGGTCATTTAAAATGGAGTGTGGCAAAATGGAAGACTGTTCTGTGGTCAGATGAGTCACAATTTGAAGTTCTTTATGGAACACTGGGACGCCATGTCATCCGGACCAGAGAGGACAAGGATAGCCCAAGTTGTTATCAACGCTCCGTTCAGAAGCCTGCATCACTGATGGTATGGGGTTGCATGAGCGCTTGTGGCATGGGCAGCTTGCATGTCTGGAAAGGCACCATTAATGCAGAGAACTATGTTCAGGTTCTAGAACAACATATGCTCCCATCTAGACGTCATCTCTTTCAGGGAAGACCCTGCATTTTTCAACAAGATAATGCCAGACCACATTCTGCAGCAATCACAACATCATGGCTACGTAGGAGAAGGATCCGGTACTGAAATGTCCAGCCTGCAGTCCAGATCTTTCACCTATAGAGAACATTTGGTGCATCATAAAGAGGAAGGTGCAACAAAGAAGGCCCAAGACGATTGAACAGTTAGAGGCCTGTATTAGACATGAATGGGAGAGCATTCCTATTTCTAAACTTGAGAAACTGGTCTCCTCTGTCCCCAGACGTCTGTCGAGTGTTGTAAGAAGGGGGGATGTCACACGGTGGTAAAAATGGACTTGTCCCAACTTTTGGGGGATTTGTTGACGCCATGAAATTTGGAAACAACATATTTTTCCCTTAAAATGATACATTCTCTCAGTTTAAACTTTTGATCTGTGATTTGTGTTCTATTCTGAATAAAATATTAGATGTTGGCACCTCCACATCATTGCATTCAGTTTTTATTCACAATTTGTTTAGTGTCCCAACTTTTTTGGAATCCGGTTTGTATATTTTTCTCGTTCTGTCGGCTAAAAAAATGTCTGTGAATTTATTTATCTTTTCTAATTTTATGTTCCGAGTAGGACCTTAGCTAAAACAATGACGTCATGTCGTTGGTCAGTGTGTGTTCGCACCCGTTCGCACCCAAAGAACCAGGAAAGAGGAACGCGGCTTTATCCTCCGACATTTAACAATAAAAGTACCTAAAAAAATACTCTGATGCATGCTCAATAATCCAGGTAGAAAAATCTAAAAAAGCTAAGTCTGGTCCTCTGGACATTCAAAAAATAAAACAAAACAAAGCAAAAAAAAATGTAGAAACGTTTCGTCTTTCGTCCGAAAGACTTCCTCAGTCTGAGTTGCTGTATTCAGCTCAGTCTTATAAATAGCACCCTCTCACAGTGTTGCACAACCAGTTGGCTGATGACAGCCTGAAACCAGTTGCTCACATGATCAAGGAGGGCCATCAGCCTAACAATGGATCATTAGCACCCTGATGGTTGTTTGCTATTCACAGAGGGCTGAGTGATACTAGCAATCACAGCATTGTAAGAGGGAGACAGTTGAACCCGGAGGCCTCCACCCCGGTTTAATGATGGACGGTTTCTTTTCACAAAGATGGCCTCCTTTACTCCTCTCTCAAACCATCGTTCCTCTCTATCAAGGATGTGAACATCTTCATCCTTGAAAGAGTGACCGCTGGCCTGGAGATGAGTGTAGACTGCAGAGTCCTGACCTGATGCTGTTGATCTTCTGTGCTGGGCCATCCTTTTGGCCAGTGGCTGTTTAGTTTCCCCAATGTAAGACTGATCACAGCCCTCCTGACACTGAACAGCATACACAATATTACTCTGTTTGTGCCGGGGGACTGGATCTTTGGGATGAACCAGTCTTTGCCGTAATGTATTTTGGGGTTTAAAAGCCACTGGGACGTTGTGTTTAGAGAATAAACGTCTCAATGTCTCTGAAACTCCCGCAACATACGGAATGACCACTGGTCTGGGTCTGGGTTCCTTCTTTTCACCTGATGGCTGGCTGGAGTCCTGTTTGGGTTTCTTCTCTGCTTTCAGGAAGGCCCAGTTAGGATATCCACATTTCCCTAGAGCCTGTTTTGTGTGTGATTTCTCCTTCTGTCTGGCTCCTAAGTTAGTGGGGACGCTGTCTGCTCTGTGATACAGAGTCCTGATGACTCCTAACTTGTGCTCCAGAGGGTGATGGGAGTCAAACTGTAAATACTGGTCTGTGTGGGTGGGTTTGCGGTACACCTCAGTTTGCAAATTTCCTCTATCAGAAACTGAGACCTCACAGTCCAAGAAAGCCAACCTGCCATTTTTTACATCTTCTCGTGTGAACTTGATATATTTATCCACAGAGTTGATGTGATCAGTGAAATGTTGGACTTCCTGAGATTTAATTTTAACCCAGGTGTCATCAACATACCTGAACCAATGACTTGGTGGTCTCCCTGAAAAGGACGTCAAGGCTTTCTTTTCTACCTCCTCCATGTACAGGTTGGCAACAATAGGAGAAACTGGCGACCCCATAGCACACCCATGTTTCTGCCTATAATATTGCTCCCCATATGTGAAGTAGGTTGACTGCAGGCACAGTTAAGTGCACAGCATGTCAAGTCCAAGACTCGACAGCAAAACAAATTTAACTTACTGATAACTCGTCAACACCATCACAATTCCAATAACAACACATTCAGTGTAAGACAACACTCCGATACACAGTTACATGCCAGGGAGACAGAGAAGTGGGTGAAGAATTTATCTGACAGACAGCTCACCCAGCCGGAGACAGAGATTCTTGCCAGGGGACTAAACTTTGCAGTGGCACCAAGTAGAATTCCTCTGGTAGAGATGATCACAGCCACTGAGTCAGCTATTCGTAACAACAAAATTAGAGATTTTGAAGCAGAACAACTCAGAGTCAAAGTTTCAGCCTGTCTCAGTAATGCTAAACCACCACCCTCCAACATCAGTAGAGAAGAGAAAGATGCACTCACCACTCTTAGCAAGGACAAAAACATCATAATTCTCCCAGCAGACAAAGGAAGATGCACAGTGATTTTGAACCAGAAAGACTATCATGAGAAAGTTATGTCACTCCTTAGTGACGTAACCACTTATGAACCGCTGAAAAGAGATCCAGGAAGTGGTTACAAGAAGAAGTTGATAGATTGCCTGAAAATTTTGAAGCAGGACAAGGCTATTGACAGTATTCTGTACCACAGACTGTACCCAGGGGAGGCCACGCCAAGTCTGTATGGTTTACCCAAAATCCACAAACAAGGTGTACCTTTAAGACCAATTGTTAGCATGATTAACTCGGTCACTTACAATGTTTCCAAATATCTGGCATCTGTACTCATCCCTTTAGTTGGCAGCTCAGAACACCACATACAGAACACCATGGACTTTGTGGATAAGGTGAGGGATGTCATCATGGAGACTGATGAAACAATGGTCTCTTTTGATGTTACATCACTCTTTACGTGCATTCCTGTTGATGAGGCAGTAGAGGTGGTCTGTTTAAGGTTAAAATCAGACACCACTCTGAACAGCAGGACCACGCTTTCCACAGAGCAACTGTGTCAACTCTTGAAACTGTGCCTGCAGTCAACCTACTTCACATATGGGGAGCAATATTATAGGCAGAAACATGGGTGTGCTATGGGGTCGCCAGTTTCTCCTATTGTTGCCAACCTGTACATGGAGGAGGTAGAAAAGAAAGCCTTGACGTCCTTTTCAGGGAGACCACCAAGTCATTGGTTCAGGTATGTTGATGACACCTGGGTTAAAATTAAATCTCAGGAAGTCCAACATTTCACTGATCACATCAACTCTGTGGATAAATATATCAAGTTCACACGAGAAGATGTAAAAAATGGCAGGTTGGCTTTCTTGGACTGTGAGGTCTCAGTTTCTGATAGAGGAAATTTGCAAACTGAGGTGTACCGCAAACCCACCCACACAGACCAGTATTTACAGTTTGACTCCCATCACCCTCTGGAGCACAAGTTAGGAGTCATCAGGACTCTGTACCACAGAGCAGACAGCGTCCCCACTAACTTAGGAGCCAGACAGAAGGAGAAATCACACACAAAACAGGCTCTAGGGAAATGTGGATATCCTAACTGGGCCTTCCTGAAAGCAGAGAAGAAACCCAAACAGGACTCCAGCCAGCCATCAGGTGAAAAGAAGGAACCCAGACCCAGACCAGTGGTCATTCCGTATGTTGCGGGAGTTTCAGAGACATTGAGACGTTTATTCTCTAAACACAACGTCCCAGTGGCTTTTAAACCCCAAAATACATTACGGCAAAGACTGGTTCATCCCAAAGATCCAGTCCCCCGGCACAAACAGAGTAATATTGTGTATGCTGTTCAGTGTCAGGAGGGCTGTGATCAGTCTTACATTGGGGAAACTAAACAGCCACTGGCCAAAAGGATGGCCCAGCACAGAAGATCAACAGCATCAGGTCAGGACTCTGCAGTCTACACTCATCTCCAGGCCAGCGGTCACTCTTTCAAGGATGAAGATGTTCACATCCTTGATAGAGAGGAACGATGGTTTGAGAGAGGAGTAAAGGAGGCCATCTTTGTGAAAAGAAACCGTCCATCATTAAACCGGGGTGGAGGCCTCCGGGTTCAACTGTCTCCCTCTTACAATGCTGTGATTGCTAGTATCACTCAGCCCTCTGTGAATAGCAAACAACCATCAGGGTGCTAATGATCCATTGTTAGGCTGATGGCCCTCCTTGATCATGTGAGCAACTGGTTTCAGGCTGTCATCAGCCAACTGGTTGTGCAACACTGTGAGAGGGTGCTATTTATAAGACTGAGCTGAATACAGCAACTCAGACTGAGGAAGTCTTTCGGACGAAAGACGAAACGTTTCTACATTTTTTTTTTTTTGCTTTGTTTTGTTTTATTTTTTGAATGTCCAGAGGACCAGACTTAGCTTTTTTAGATACCTAAAAAAATATTTGTTAGCTCGAAATTATAGCAAAGGTGTGTCTCAGTCTAACATTTTCTTAATAAATGCACTTTAGTGGTCAAATCAGCTTTATTTAAAAAATAGTTTTGCTGCCTCTTTGCTGCATGAACGCGCAGAGGACGAGAAACAGGAAAGAGGATCACGGCTCGTTTCTCCGACATTTAACAAGAAAAGTACCTAAACAATTATTTGTTTGCTCGAAATTATAGCAAAGGTGTGTTTCTGTCTGTCATTTTCTTAATCAATGCACTTTAATGGTAAAATTAGCTGCATTTCGCCGCCGCCGGGGATGTGCAGCTGGATTGACGGGTCCAAGCATAGCAGAATGGTGGTGAAAGTATGGCAGGCCGATTGAGTCATTATTAGCTGGTGAAGTTTCTCATCTGTTCCTCCAAATCTGAGGCCATGGTCTTGAGCCGGAAAAGGGTAGCATGCCCTCTCCGGGTCGGGGATGAGGTCCTGCCCCAAGTGGAGGAGTTTAAGTATCTCGGGGTCTTGTTCACGAATGAGGGAAAACTGGAGCGTGAGATCGATAGGCGGATAGGTGCAGCATCCGCAGTGAAGCGGGCGCTGTACCGGTCTGTCGTGGTGAAGAGAGAGCTGAGTCAAAAGGCAAAGCTCTCAATTTACCGATCGATCTACGTTCCCACCCTCATCTATGGTCATGAGCTTTGGGTTGTGACCGAAAGAACAAGATCTCGGATACAAGCGGCTGAAATGAGTTTTCTCCGCAGGGTGGCTGGACTCTCCCTTAGAGATAGGGTGAGAAGCTCAGTCATCCGGGAGGGACTCGGAGTAGAGCCGCTGCTTCTCCACATCGAGAGGAGCCAGTTGAGGTGGCTCGGGCATCTGGTTAGGATGCCTCCTGGACGCCTCCCTGGTGAGGTGTTCCGGGCATGTCCCACCGGGAGGAGACCCAGAGGAAGACCCAGGACACGCTGGAGGGACTATGTTTCTCGGCTGGCCTGGGAACGCCTTGGGATTCCCCCAGAGGAGCTGCTCCAAGTGGCTGGGGAGAGGGAAGTCTGGGCCTCCCTACTTAGGCTGCTACCCCCGCGACCCGACCCCGGATAAGCGGACGAAAATGGATGGATGGATGGATGGATGGAAGTTTCTCAGTCATCCAGGACATGGTAAACGCTAAAAAGTGCAAGAGAAAAACAATTAAGTATAGTATAATAAATAAAGTCCAGTTGTTTTTGTCTTGAACTTTTTTTAATTTGTCTTTATAGGCATTAGGTACGTTTTCCTATTACATGATACAACAGCCAACTGCATGCCATACAACTATTACTACCGTACTCTGGGGCCATCAAGTATTTGCTGTTTTTTCCCCCCAGTCAGAATTAATGTAAACCAGGGGTGTCAAAGTCAAATACACCAAGGGCCAAAAAAACAAAAACAAATTTGCTACAAGCCAAGGGCCGGACTGGTTCAATGTTTATTAAAACATATTGAAATGATTGCACATAGCCTATTGAACCAAGACCTAACAGACTGTCTATTATTTAAGGATTAAATGAATAAAGCAATATTTTCTTATGGATCTGTCAGTAATTTCAAGTGAAAACATTTTTCAACAGGCAAACAGCAAAAAAATTAATTGTTTTTAAAAACAAAATATGTTTCTTAATATCAAGATAAATGCATAAATAAAAGTGCATGCATTATAAACTGAAAATGCATTATTGTGCAGCTCTATGATCCTACTGATCACCACTTTCAAATAGGAAAATAAGAAAATAAATCAAATCAGTTGTATTCTTTCTCATGGCTCTTATCTGCAATTGTCCCATAGTCCATTCAACCGAAAAATAAATATAAATAAATAAAATACAATAATATAAAATACAAAAATCTATGGCACACAGCCAAAACAATACTTCCTTCAAAGAATCAAAAAGGCGTTCAATTCAAGATCAACTGGACTTGATCTTGAATTGAACGCCTTTTTGATTTATCATGTCCTGGACGACTGAGAATCTTCACCAGCATATTCCTTCAAAGAAAAATCACGTATTGTAGAAACAAATGTAAAAATTTAACTGAATTAAAAAATGAAAATTTGTTACAGCAGACTTTGCGAGCTACCTGCCTAAATAAAGGTTGAATGATTAGCTGTCTTGTGATTTTTAATTAATATATTGTACTTTTTTATGATTGTTTACTGTTTGCTGCAAGTATCAAGCTGTGAAATCCTTCATTTTCTACAGCTGATAGCTGTTGGTCATTAATTATGATGAAGTTTAGCAACTTCTCGGTGAACATTTGAGCCCCGTGGCTTCAGCTATGTTTTTATTGTTCAATCTGGGGCGCTCTGATTTCGGTCAGTCGCTGTCAGCTTGTCCCTCATAAGTGATAGTCAGACAGCAGGTCGGAGTGGACGTAGCTGGTAGGGTTGTACATCTCTGTGTGACAGACGATTCGATTCACATCTAGATACAAGGGTTACGATTCGATTCAAAAACGATTTATTGTAAAAACGGAACGATTCGATTCGATGCAGTGTAAAAGCGATTCGGTTCGATTCGGTGCAGTGTAAAAGCGATTCGGTTCGATTCGTTCGATTAAACTTCAAATAATTCTACGTTTTAACATTTGTTGATGTACCGGTAGACAAATATTTCATTATGAAAGAAAAAGGACCACTTCTATAAATGTGACATTCTTAGAGCATTTTTAAATTTGTAAAAGTCCACATATATCATATCTAAAAGGGTGCTGTAAAGCACTGGTAAAAATAAAGTAAAAAGCCAAACAAAATAATCACATGTTAAATGTGTTTATTTTTAAACATGGACCTAAAGACCAGCTAAAAGAAAATTTCCTACAGAAAATACAGAAAAAATATAAAAGGCACAAATGGTTACAGCAGCATGTAATAAAATAAAAATCACTAGGAAAAAAAACCCAGGAATAAGCTATAAGCACAAAGCTCCTGAGTCCTGTGCAATAACCTGTCACACAACCTGTAGTTTGGTAGTTATGTGCAATATAGATCATGTGCATTTTAGCTTATATTTCATTACTACCTTGAAATAGTTATTCACACAAATTCATCCTGCTTCACCGTTAAAATTCTACCATGTTGTTTACTATTTTTCTCTTCAGAAACTTAGTAAATATTATAATTACTGTTTCACTTTTTGGTAGTTTATTTTGTACCCTCATTGCATGCTTTAGTATTTCCTGTTTGCTTGTTGTTTGTTTTTTAGCCAGTCAAAATCGTTTTTTCTCATCCTGAGCATTTCATTGTACTAAGTTAACCCT
>JBBPBX010084460.1:0-15300 GCA_038048925.1 Garcialebias charrua
CACCCTCACTCACTCACACCCTCACTCACACAATAACTCACTCACACACTCACTCACACATTAACTCACTCACACCCTCACTCACTCACTCACTCACTCACTCACACCCTCACTCACACACTAACTCACTCACTCACTCACACATTAACTCACTCACTCACTCACTCACTCACACCCTCACTCACTCACACCCTCACTCACACACTAACTCCCTCACTCAATCACACATTAACTCACTCACACACTCACTCACACATTAACTCACTCACACACTCACTCACACATTAACTCACTCACTCACTCACTCACTCACTCACACACACATTAACTCACTCACTCACTCACACATTAACTCACTCACACCCTCACTCACGCACTAACTCACTCACACACTCACTCATACATTAACTCACTCACTCACACATTAACTCACTCACTCACAAACTCACTAACTCACTCACTCACGCACTAACTCACTCACTCACTCACTCACACATTAACTCACTCACTCACACCCTCACTCACTCACACACTCACTCACACATTAACTCACTCACACACACACTCACACATTAACTCACTCACACCCTCACTCACTCACTCACTCACTCACACCCTCACTCACACACTCACTCACACATTAACTCACTCACTCACTCACACATTAACTCACTCACTCACTCACACATTAACTCACTCACACACTCACTCACTCACTCACACCCTCACTCACTCACACACTCACTCACACATTAACTCACTCACACACTCACTCACACATTAACTCACTCACACCCTCACTCACTCACTCACTCACTCACACCCTCACTCACTCATACTCTCACTCACTCACGCCCTCACTCACACACTAACTCACTCACTCACTCACACATTAACTCACTCACACCCTCACTCACTCACTCACTCACTCACACCCTCACTCACTCACACCCTCACTCACACACTAACTCACTCACTCAATCACACATTAACTCACTCACTTACTCACTCAAACATTAACTCACTCACACACTAACTCACTCACACACTAACTCACTCACTCACTCACACATTAACTCTCTCCCTCACTTACACATTAACTCACTCACACACTCATTCACACCCTCACTCACTCACACACTCACTCACACATTAACTCACTCACACACTCACACAAAAACTCACTCACTCACTCACTCACTCACACATTATCACTCACTCACTCACACATTAACTCACTCACACACTCACTCACTCACTCACACCCTCACTCACTCACACACACACTCACTCATACATTAACTCACTCACACACTCACTCACACATTAACTCACTCACTCAATCACACACACATTAACTCACTCACTCACTCACACATTAACTCACTCACACCCTCACTCACGCACTAACTCACTCACACACTCACTCATACATTAACTCACTCACTCATGCAGTAACTCACTCACTCACACATTAACTCACTCACTCAATCACTCACTCACAAACTCACTCACTCACTCACACATTAAGTCACTCACTCACACACACAGTCACTCACTCACACACTAACTCACTCACGCACTAACTCACTCACTCACTCACTCACACATTAATTCACTCCCTCACTCACACATTAACTCACTCACACACTCACTCACACACTCACTCACTCACACACTCACTCACACATTAACTCACTCACACACTCACTCACACATTAACTCACTCACACACTCACTCAAACATTAACTCACTCACTCAATCACACACACATTAACTCACTCACTCACACATTAACTCACTCACACCCTCACTCACGCACTAACTCACTCACACACTCACTCATACATTAACTCACTCACTTACACATTAAGTCACTCACTCACACACACAGTCACTCACTCACACACTAACTCACTCACGCACTAACTCACTCACTCACTCACCCACACATTAACTCACTCACTCACTCACTCACACATTAAGTCACTCACTCACACACACAGTCACTCACTCACACACTAACTCACACACACATTAACTCACTCACACACTCACCCACACATTAACTCACTCACTCACTCACTCACACATTAACTCACTCACACACTCACTCATACATTAACTCACTAACTCACTCACTCACTCACACACTCACTCACTCACTCACTAACTCACTCACTAACTCACTCACTCACTCACTCACTCACACACATTAACTCACTCACTCACTCACACATTAACTCACTCACTCACTCACACCCTCACTCACTCACACACTCACTCATACATTAACTCACTCACACACTCACTCACACATTAACTAACTCACACACTCACTCACACATTAACTCACTCACTCACACACACAGTCACTCACCCACATACTAACTCACTCACACACTAACTCACTCACTCACTCACTCACTCACTCACACATTAACTCACTGACACACTCACTCACTCACACCCTCACTCACTCACACACTCACTCACACACACAATAACTCACTCACACACTCACTCACACATTAACTCACTCACACCCTCACTCACTCACTCACTCACTCACACCCTCACTCACTCACACCCTCACTCACACACTAACTCACTCACTCACACATTAACTCACTCATCACTCACTCACTCACACATTAACTCACTCACACACCCTCACTCACTCACTCACTCACTCACACCCTCACTCACTCACACCCTCACTCACACACTAACTCACTCACTCAATCACACATTAACTCACTCACACTCCTCACTCACCTCACTCACTCACACCCTCACTCACACACTAACTCACTCACTCACTCACACATTAACTCACTCACACCCTCACTCACTCACTCACTCACTCACACCCTCACTCACTCACACCCTCACTCACACACTAACTCACTCACTCAATCACACATTAACTCACTCACACCCTCACACACTCACTCACACATTAACTCACTCACACACTCACTCACACATTAACTCACTCACTCACTCACACACACATTAACTCACTCACTCACTCACACATTAACTCACTCACACCCTCACTCACACACTAACTCACTCACACACTCACTCATACATTAACTCACTCACTCACCAACTCACTCACTCACGCACTAACTCACTCACTCACTCACTCACACACTAACTCACTCATGCACTAACTCACTCATTCACTCACACATTGACTCACTCCCTCACTCACACATTAACTCACTCACACACTCACTCACACCCTCACTCACTCACACAGTCACTCACACATTAACTCACTTACACACTCACACAAAAACTCACTCACTCACTCACTCACACATTAACTCACTCACTCACTCACTCACTCACACATTAACTCACTCACTCACTCACATCCTCACTCACTCACACACTCACTCATACATTAACTCACTCACACACTCACTCACACATTAACTCACTCACACCCTCACTCACTCACTCACTCACTCACACATTAACTCACTCACACACTCACTCACACATTAACTCACTCACACCATCACTCACTCACTCACTCACTCACTCACACCCTCACTCACACACTAACTCACTCACTCACTCACACATTAACTCACTCACACCCTCACTCACTCACTCACTCACACCCTCACTCACTCACACCCTCACTCACACACTAACTCACTCACTCAATCACTCACACATTAACTCACTCACACACTCACTCACACATTAACTCACTCACTCAATCACACACAAATTAACTCACTCACTCACTCACTCACACATTAACTCACTCACTCAATCACTCACACATTAACTCACTCACACACTCACTCACACATTAACTCACTCACACACTCACTCACACATTAACTCACTCACACACTCACTCACACATTAACTCACTCACACACTCACTCAAACATTAACTCACTCACTCAATCACACACACATTAACTCACTCACTCACTCACACATTAACTCACTCACACCCTCACTCACGCACTAACTCACTCACACACTCACTCATACATTAACTCACTCACTTACACATTAACTCACTCACTCACTAACTCACTCACTCACGCAGTAACTCACTCACTCACTCACTCACACATTAACTCACTCACTCACTCACACATTAAGTCACTCACTCACACACACAGTCACTCACTCACACACTAACTCACTCACGCACTAACTCACTCACTCACTCACACATTAATTCACTCCCTCACTCACACATTAACTCACTCACACACTCACTCACTCACTCACTCACACACTCACTCACACATTAACTCACTCACTCACTCACACATTAACTCACTCACTCACTCACACATTAACTCACTCACACACTCACTCACTCACTCACACCCTAACTCACTCACACACTCACTCACACATTAACTCACTCACACACTCACTCACACATTAACTCACTCACACCCTCACTCACTCACTCACTCACTCACACCCTCACTCACTCATACTCTCACTCACTCACTCACTCACACATTAACTCACTCACTCACTCACTAACTCACTCACACCCTCACTCACTCATACTCTCACTCACTCACGCCCTCACTCACACACTAACTCACTCACTCACTCACACATTAACTCACTCACACCCTCACTCACTCACTCACTCACTCACACCCTCACTCACTCACACCCTCACTCACACACTAACTCACTCACTCAATCACACATTAACTCACTCACTTACTCACTCAAACATTAACTCACTCACACACTAACTCACTCACACACTAACTCACTCACTCACTCACACATTAACTCACTCCCTCACTTACACATTAACTCACTCACACACTCATTCACACCCTCACTCACTCACACACTCACTCACACATTAACTCACTCACACACTCACACAAAAACTCACTCACTCACTCACTCACTTACACAATAACTCACTCACTCACACATTAACTCACTCACACACTCACTCACTCACTCACACCCTCACTCACTCACACACACACTCATTCATACATTAACTCACTCACACACTCACTCACACATTAACTCACTCACTCAATCACACACACATTAACTCACTCACTCACTCACTCACACATTAACTCACTCACACCCTCACTCACGCATTAACTCACTCACACACTCACTCATACATTAACTCACTCACTCACGCAGTAACTCACTCACTCACACATTAACTCACTCACTCACTCACACATTAAGTCACTCACTCACACACACAGTCACTCACTCACACACTAACTCACTCACGCACTAACTCACTCACTCACTCACTCACTCACACATTAATTCACTCCCTCACTCACACATTAACTCACTCACACACTCACTCACACACTCACTCACTCACACACTCACTCACACATTAACTCACTCACACACTCACTCACACATTAACTCACTCACACACTCACTCAAACATTAACTCACTCACTCAATCACACACACATTAACTCACTCACTCACACATTAACTCACTCACACCCTCACTCACGCACTAACTCACTCACACACTCACTCATACATTAACTCACTCACTTACACATTAAGTCACTCACTCACACACACAGTCACTCACTCACACACTAACTCACTCACGCACTAACTCACTCACTCACTCACCCACACATTAACTCACTCACTCACTCACTCACACATTAAGTCACTCACTCACACACACAGTCACTCACTCACACACTAACTCACACACACATTAACTCACTCACACACTCACCCACACATTAACTCACTCACACACTCACTCACACATTAACTCACTCACACACTCACTCATACATTAACTCACTAACTCACTCACTCACTCACACACTCACTCACTCACTCACTAACTCACTCACTAACTCACTAACTCACTCACTCACTCACTCACTCACTCAGGCACGCACTCACTCACTCACTCACACATTAACTCACTCACTCACACACACAGTCACTCACTCACATACTAACTCACTCACACACACTCACTCACTCACTCACTCACACATTAACTCACTCACTCACACATTAACTCACTGACACACTCACTCACTCACACCCTCACTCACTCACACACTCACTCACACATTAACTCACTCACACCACACTCACTCACTCACTCACTCACTCACACCCTCACTCACTCACACCCTCACTCACACCCTAACTCACTCACTCACTCACTCACTCACACATTAACTCACTCACACCCTCACTCACTCACTCACACCCTCACTCACTCACACCCTCACTCACACACTAACTCACTCACTCAATCACACATTAACTCACTCACACACTCACTCACACATTAACTCACTCACACACTCACTCACACATTAACTCACTCACTCACACACACAGTCACTCACTCACTCACATACTAACTCACTCACACACTAACTCACTCACACACTCACTCACACATTAACTCACTCACACTCACTCACTCACATACTCACTCACACATTAACTCACTCACACCCTCACTCACTCACTCACTCACACCCTCACTCACACACTAACTCACTCACTCACTCACACATTAACTCACTCACACCCTCACTCACTCCCTCACACCCTCACTCACTCACACCCTCACTCACACACTAACTCCCTCACTCAATCACACATTAACTCACTCACACACTCACTCACACATTAACTCACTCACACACTCACTCACACATTAACTCACTCACTCTCTCACTCAGTCACACACACATTAACTCACTCACTCACTCATACATTAACTCACTCACTCACACATTAACTCACTCACTCACCAACTCACTCACTCACTGACTCACGCACTAACTCACTCACTCACTCACTCACCAACTCACTCACTCACTGACTCACGCACTAACTCACTCACTCACTCACTCACACATTAACTCACTCACTCACTCACACATTAAGTCACTCACTCACACACACAGTCACTCACTCACACACTAACTCACTCACGCACTAACTCACTCA
Source organism: Garcialebias charrua (assembly GCA_038048925.1). Lineage (NCBI taxonomy): Eukaryota > Metazoa > Chordata > Actinopteri > Cyprinodontiformes > Rivulidae > Garcialebias > Garcialebias charrua. The sequence continues at coordinate 7,019 of JBBPBX010084460.1, forward strand.
TTCACTCACACATTGACTCACTCCCTCACTCACACATTAACTCACTCACACACTCACTCACACCCTCACTCACTCACACACTCACTCACACATTAACTCACTTACACACTCACACAAAAACTCACTCACTCACTCACTCACTCACTCACACATTAACTCACTCACTCACTCACACATTAACTCACTCACTCACTCACACCCTCACTCACTCACACACTCACTCATACATTAACTCACTCACACACTCACTCACACATTAACTCACTCACACACTCACTCACACATTAACTCACTCACTCACACACACAGTCACTCACTCACATACTAACTCACTCACACACTAACTCACTCACTCACTCACTCACACACACATTAACTCACTCACTCACACATTAACTCACTGACACACTCACTCACTCACACCCTCACTCACTCACACACTCACTCACACAATAACTCACTCACACACTCACTCACACATTAACTCACTCACACCCTCACTCACTCACTCACTCACACCCTCACTCACTCACACCCTCACTCACACACTAACTCACTCACTCACTCACACATTAACTCACTCACACCCTCACTCACTCACTCACTCACTCACTCACTCACACCCTCACTCACTCACTCACTCACACACTAACTCACTCACTCACTCACACACATTAACTCACTCACACACTCAATCACACATTAACTCACTCACTCACACACACATTAACTCACTCACTCACTCACACATTAACTCACTCACACCCTCACTCACGCACTAACTCACTCACACACTCACTCATACATTAACTCACTCACTCACACATTAACTCACTCACTCACCAACTCACCCACTCACTCACGCACTAACTCACTCACTCACTCACACACTAACTCACTCAAGCACTAACTCACTCATTCACTCACACATTGACTCACTCCCTCACTCACACATTAACTCACTCACACACTCACTCACACCCTCACTCACTCACACACTCACTCACACATTAACTCACTTACACACTCACACAAAAACTCACTCACTCACTCACTCACCAACATTAACTCACTCACTCACTCACACATTAACTCACTCACTCACTCACACCCTCACTCACTCACACACTCACTCATACATTAACTCACTCACACACTCACTCACACATTAACTCACTCACACCCTCACTCACTCACTCACTCACTCACACATTAACTCACTCACACACTCACTCACACATTAACTCACTCACACCACTCACTCACTCACTCACTCACTCACACCCTCACTCACTCACACCCTCACTCACACACTAACTCACTCACTCACTCACACATTAACTCACTCACACCCTCACTCACTCACTCACTCACTCACACCTCACTCACTCACACCCTCACTCACACACTAACTCACTCACTCAATCACTCACACATTAACTCACTCACACACTCACTCACACATTAACTCACTCACTCAATCACTCACACATTAACTCACTCACACACTCACTCACACATTAACTCACTCACACACTCACTCACACATTAACTCACTCACACACTCACTCAAACATTAACTCACTCACTCAATCACACACACATTAACTCACTCACTCACACATTAACTCACTCACACCCTCACTCACGCACTAACTCACTCACACACTCACTCATACATTAACTCACTCACTTACACATTAAGTCACTCACTCACACACACAGTCACTCACTCACACACTAACTCACTCACGCACTAACTCACTCACTCACTCACCCACACATTAACTCACTCACTCACTCACTCACTCACACATTAAGTCACTCACTCACACACACAGTCACTCACTCACACACTAACTCACACACACATTAACTCACTCACACACTCACCCACACATTAACTCACTCACACACTCACTCACACATTAACTCACTCACTCACTCACACATTAACTCACTCACACACTCACTCATACATTAACTCACTAACTCACTCACTCACTCACTCACTCACACACTCACTCACTCACTAACTCACTCACTAACTCATTCACTCACTCACTCAGGCACGCACTCACTCACACATTAACTCACTCACTCACACACACAGTCACTCACTCACATACTAACTCACTCACACACTAACTCACTCACTCACTCACTCACTCACACATTAACTCACTCACTCACACATTAACTCACTGACACACTCACTCACTCACACCCTCACTCACTCACACACTCACTCACACATTAACTCACTCACACACTCACTCACACATTAACTCACTCACACCCTCACTCACTCACTCACTCACTCACCCTCACTCACATTAACTCACTCACACTCACTCACTCACTCACACCCTCACTCACTCACACCCTCACTCACACACTAACTCACTCACTCAATCACACATTAACTCACTCACACACTCACTCACACATTCACTCACTCACACACTCACTCACACATTAACTCACTCACTCACACACACTCACTCACTCACATACTAACTCACTCACACACTAACTCACTCGCTCACTCACTCACTCACACATTAACTCACTCACTCACACATTAACTCACTGACACACTCACTCACTCACACCCTCACTCACTCACACCCTCACTCACACAATAACTCACTCACACACTCACTCACACATTAACTCACTCACACCCCTCACTCACTCACTCACTCACACCCTCACTCACACACTAACTCACTCACTCACTCACACATTAACTCCACCCTCACTCACTCACTCACACCCTCACTCACTCACACCCTCACTCACACACTAACTCCCTCACTCAATCACACATTAACTCACTCACACACTCACTCACACATTAACTCACTCACACACTCACTCACACATTAACTCACTCACTCACTCACTCACACACACATTAACTCACTCACTCACTCACACATTAACTCACTCACACCCTCACTCACGCACTAACTCACTCACACACTCACTCATACATTAACTCACTCACTCACACATTAACTCACTCACTCACCAACTCACTAACTCACTCACTCACGCACTAACTCACTCACTCACTCACTCACACATTAACTCACTCACTCACTCACACATTTAGTCACTCACTCACACACACAGTCACTCACTCACACACTAACTCACTCACGCACTAACTCACTCATTCACTCACACATTGACTCACTCCCTCACTCACACATTAACTCACTCACACACTCACTCACACATTAACTCACTTACACACTCACACAAAAACTCACTCACTCACTCACTCACTCACACATTAACTCACTCACTCACTCACACATTAACTCACTCACTCACTCACTCACACCCTCACTCACTCACACACTCACTCATACATTAACTCACTCACACACTCACTCACACATTAACTCACTTACACACTCACACAAAAACTCACTCACTCACTCACTCACTCACACATTAACTCACTCACTCACTCACACATTAACTCACTCACTCACTCACACCCTCACTCACTCACACACTCACTCACTCATACATTAACTCACTCACACACTCACTCACACATTAACTCACTCACACACTCACTCACACATTAACTCACTCACTCACACACACAGTCACTCACTCACATACTAACTCACTCACACACTAACTCACTCACTCACTCACTCACACATTAACTCACTCACTCACACATTAACTCACTGACACACTCACTCACTCACACCCTCACTCACTCACACACTCACTCACACAATAACTCACTCACACACTCACTCACACATTAACTCACTCACACCCTCACTCACTCACTCACTCACTCACTCACACCCTCACTCACTCACACCCTCACTCACACACTAACTCACTCACTCACTCACACATTAACTCACTCACACCCTCACTCACTCACTCACTCACTCACTCACTCACACCCTCACTCACTCACACCCTCACTCACACACTAACTCACTCACTCAATCACACATTAACTCACTCACACACTCACTCACACATTAACTCACTCACACACTCACTCACACATTAACTCACTCACTCACTCACACACACATTAACTCACTCACTCACTCACACATTAACTCACTCACACCCTCACTCACACACTAACTCACTCACACACTCACTCATACATTAACTCACTCACTCACACATTAACTCACTCACTCACCAACTCACTCACTCACTCACGCACTAACTCACTCACTCACTCACTCACACACTAACTCACTCATGCACTAACTCACTCATTCACTCACACATTGACTCACTCCCTCACTCACACATTAACTCACTCACACACTCACTCACACCCTCACTCACTCACACACTCACTCACACATTAACTCACTTACACACTCACACAAAAACTCACTCACTCACTCACTCACACATTAACTCACTCACTCACTCACTCACACATTAACTCACTCACTCACTCACATCCTCACTCACTCACACACTCACTCATACATTAACTCACTCACACACTCACTCACACATTAACTCACTCACACCCTCACTCACTCACTCACTCACTCACACATTAACTCACTCACACACTCACTCACACATTAACTCACTCACACCATCACTCACTCACTCACTCACTCACACCCTCACTCACTCACACCCTCACTCACACACTAACTCACTCACTCACTCACACATTAACTCACTCACACCCTCACTCACTCACTCACTCACACCCTCACTCACACACTAACTCACTCACTCAATCACTCACACATTAACTCACTCACACACTCACTCACACATTAACTCACTCACTCAATCACACACAAATTAACTCACTCACTCACTCACTCACACATTAACTCACTCACTCAATCACTCACACATTAACTCACTCACACACTCACTCACACATTAACTCACTCACACACTCACTCACACATTAACTCACTCACACACTCACTCAAACATTGACTCACTCACTCAATCACACACATTAACTCACTCACTCACTCACACATTAACTCACTCACACCCTCACTCACGCACTAACTCACTCACACACTCACTCATACATTAACTCACTCACTTACACATTAACTCACTCACTCACTAACTACTCACTCACGCAGTAACTCACTCACTCACTCACTCACACATTAACTCACTCACTCACTCACACATTAAGTCACTCACTCACACACACAGTCACTCACTCACACACTAACTCACTCACGCACTAACTCACTCACTCACTCACACATTAATTCACTCCCTCACTCACACATTAACTCACTCACACACTCACTCACTCACTCACTCACACACTCACTCACACATTAACTCACTCACTCACTCACACATTAACTCACTCACTCACTCACACATTAACTCACTCACACACTCACTCACTCACTCACACCCTCACTCACTCACACACTCACTCACACATTAACTCACTCACACACTCACTCACACATTAACTCACTCACACACTCACTCACTCACTCACACCCTCACTCACTCATACTCTCACTCACTCACGCCCTCACTCACACACTAACTCACTCACTCACTCACACATTAACTCACTCACACCCTCACTCACTCACTCACTCACTCACACCCTCACTCACTCACACCCTCACTCACACACTAACTCACTCACTCAATCACACATTAACTCACTCACTTACTCACTCAAACATTAACTCACTCACACACTAACTCACTCACACACTAACTCACTCACTCACTCACACATTAACTCACTCCCTCACTTACACATTAACTCACTCACACACTCATTCACACCCTCACTCACTCACACACTCACTCACGCATTAACTCACTCACACACTCACACAAAAACTCACTCACTCACTCACTCACTCACACATTAACTCACTCACACATTAACTCACTCACACACTCACTCACTCACTCACACCCTCACTCACTCACACACACACTCACTCATACATTAACTCACTCACACACTCACTCACACATTAACTCACTCACTCAATCACACACACATTAACTCACTCACTCACTCACTCACACATTAACTCACTCACACCCTCACTCACGCACTAACTCACTCACACACTCACTCATACATTAACTCACTCACTCACGCAGTAACTCACTCACTCACACATTAACTCACTCACTCACTCACACATTAAGTCACTCACTCACACACACAGTCACTCACTCACACACTAACTCACTCACGCACTAACTCACTCACTCACTCACACATTAATTCACTCCCTCACTCACACATTAACTCACTCACACACTCACTCACACACTCACTCACTCACACACTCACTCACACATTAACTCACTCACACACTCACTCACACATTAACTCACTCACACACTCACTCAAACATTAACTCACTCACTCAATCACACACACATTAACTCACTCACTCACACATTAACTCACTCACACCCTCACTCACGCACTAACTCACTCACACACTCACTCATACATTAACTCACTCACTTACACATTAAGTCACTCACTCACACACACAGTCACTCACTCACACACTAACTCACTCACGCACTAACTCACTCACTCACTCACCCACACATTAACTCACTCACTCACTCACTCACACATTAAGTCACTCACTCACACACACAGTCACTCACTCACACACTAACTCACACACACATTAACTCACTCACACACTCACCCACACATTAACTCACTCACACACTCACTCACACATTAACTCACTCACTCACTCACTCACACATTAACTCACTCACACACTCACTCATACATTAACTCACTAACTCACTACTCACTCACTCACACACTCACTCACTCACACACTAACTCACTCACTCACTCACACATTAACTCACTCCCTCACTTACACATTAACTCACTCACACACTCATTCACACCCTCACTCACTCACACACTCACTCACACATTAACTCACTCACACACTCACACAAAAACTCACTCACTCACTCACTCACACATTAACTCACTCACTCACTCACACATTAACTCACACTCACTCACTCACTCACACCCTCACTCACTCACACACTCACTCATACATTAACTCACTCACACACTCACTCACACATTAACTCACTCACACATTAACTCACTCACACACTAACTCACTCACACACTCACTCATACATTAACTCACTAACTCACTCACTGACTCACACACTCACTCACTCACTCACTCACTCACTAACTCACTCACTCACTCACTCACTCACTCACGCACGCACTCACTCACTCACTCACTCACTCACTCACACATTAACTCACTCACTCACACACACAGTCACTCACTCACATACTAACTCACTCACACACTATCTCACTCACTCACTCACACATTAACTCACTCACTCACACATTAACTCACTGACACACTCACTCACTCACACCCTCACTCACTCACACACTCACTCACACAATAACTCACTCACACACTCACTCACACATTAACTCACTCACACCCTCACTCACTCACTCACTCACTCACACCCTCACTCACTCACACCCTCACTCACACACTAACTCACTCACTCACTCACACATTAACTCACTCACACCCTCACTCACTCACTCACTCACACCCTCACTCACTCACACCCTCACTCACACACTAACTCACTCACTCAATCACACATTAACTCACTCACACACTCACTCACACAAAAACTCACTCACACACTCACTCACACATTAACTCACTCACTCACTCACTCACACACACATTAACTCACTCAATCACACATTAACTCACTCACACCCTCACTCACGCACTAACTCACTCACACACTCACTCATACATTAACTCACTCACTCACTCACTCACACACTCACATCCTCACTCACTCACACCCTCACTCACTCACTCACTCACACACACATTAACTCACTCACACACTCACCCACACATTAACTCACTCACACACTCACTCACACATTAACTCACTCACTCACTCACTCACTCACACATTAACTCACTCACACCCTCACTCACGCACTAACTCACCCACACACTCACTCATACATTAACTCACTAACTCACTCACTCACTCACACACTCACTCACTCACTCACTCACTAACTCACTCACTAACTCACTCACTCAATCACTCAGGCACACTCACTCACTCACTCACTCACTCACACATTAACTCACTCACTCACACACTCACTCACTCACTCACTCACTCTCTCACACATTAACTCACTCACTCACACTAACTCA
>JBBPBX010084463.1:0-15300 GCA_038048925.1 Garcialebias charrua
CGTGGAGGACACGTCTCTGTCTCTGCAGCGTGGAGGACACGTCTCTGTCTCTGCAGCGTGGAGGACACGTCTCTGTCTCTGCAGCGTGGAGGACACGTCTCTGTCTCTGCAGCGTGGAGGACACGTCTCTGTCTCTGCAGCGTGGAGGACACGTCTCTGTCTCTGCAGCGTGGAGGACACGTCTCTGTCTCTGCAGCGTGGAGGACACGTCTCTGTCTCTGCAGCGTGGAGGACACGTCTCTGTCTCTGCAGCGTGGAGGACACGTCTCTGTCTCTGCAGCGTGGAGGACACGTCTCTGTCTCTGCAGCGTGGAGGACACGTCTCTGTCTCTGCAGCGTGGAGGACACGTCTCTGTCTCTGCAGCGTGGAGGACACGTCTCTGTCTCTGCAGCGTGGAGGACACGTCTCTGTCTCTGCAGCGTGGAGGACACGTCTCTGTCTCTGCAGCGTGGAGGACACGTCTCTGTCTCTGCAGCGTGGAGGACACGTCTCTGTCTCTGCAGCGTGGAGGACACGTCTCTGTCTCTGCAGCGTGGAGGACACGTCTCTGTCTCTGCAGCGTGGAGGACACGTCTCTGTCTCTGCAGCGTGGAGGACACGTCTCTGTCTCTGCAGCGTGGAGGACACGTCTCTGTCTCTGCAGCGTGGAGGACACGTCTCTGTCTCTGCAGCGTGGAGGACACGTCTCTGTCTCTGCAGCGTGGAGGACACGTCTCTGTCTCTGCAGCGTGGAGGACACGTCTCTGTCTCTGCAGCGTGGAGGACACGTCTCTGTCTCTGCAGCGTGGAGGACACGTCTCTGTCTCTGCAGCGTGGAGGACACGTCTCTGTCTCTGCAGCGTGGAGGACACGTCTCTGTCTCTGCAGCGTGGAGGACACGTCTCTGTCTCTGCAGCGTGGAGGACACGTCTCTGTCTCTGCAGCGTGGAGGACACGTCTCTGTCTCTGCAGCGTGGAGGACACGTCTCTGTCTCTGCAGCGTGGAGGACACGTCTCTGTCTCTGCAGCGTGGAGGACACGTCTCTGTCTCTGCAGCGTGGAGGACACGTCTCTGTCTCTGCAGCGTGGAGGACACGTCTCTGTCTCTGCAGCGTGGAGGACACGTCTCTGTCTCTGCAGCGTGGAGGACACGTCTCTGTCTCTGCAGCGTGGAGGACACGTCTCTGTCTCTGCAGCGTGGAGGACACGTCTCTGTCTCTGCAGCGTGGAGGACACGTCTCTGTCTCTGCAGCGTGGAGGACACGTCTCTGTCTCTGCAGCGTGGAGGACACTGTCTCTGCAGCGTGGAGGACACGTCTCTGTCTCTGCAGCGTGGAGGACATGTCTCTGTCTCTGCAGCGTGGAGGACACGTCTCTGTCTCTGCAGCGTGGAGGACACGTCTCTGTCTCTGCAGCGTGGAGGACACGTCTCTGTCAGAAATGGTTCACGTGAACTCCTCAACAGTTGACCAATAAAAATCCTATTTTTTACTCTCAAATGAAAACCTGACCATCTTCTGTTGAACTCAGGAGTTGGAGTCACTGTCAGTCCTGCTGTCTCTGCAAACATCTGGACGGATCGTTTTTATCCAGTAGATTTATTTTCTTTATATTTATTATTGATTTGTTGATTGACAGAATTAAACGGTTTTGTTTTCATCACTGTAAACGTTGGCTGGTGAACATGTTTGCAGACGCAGCTCTCCCCTCAGCTGTGTTTGGACTTCTGATGGTTCTGTCCTCATGGTGGTCCGCTGCATGACGCAGCAGCTGCAGCAGAATCCTGCACAGCGAGCCGAGTTTCGGCTACTCGCTTCAGCCCGTTGGTTTGAAATGAACGTCGAGTTAAACGCTGAACAGAAGAGAGAATAACGGACCAATCAGAAACAGCGGCTGCGGTCCATTAGATCTCTGAAGTGGACCGTTGTGGGTCAGGCCAGGTACTGCCGCAGCTCTGTGGTTTGGGTCCTGGTGCAGGAGGACCAGAACCTCTGTCTGACAGGCTAATGTGCACATCTTCATGAAATCGTCATCGTGAGATGATCTTAGTCAAACACTGGCATATGGAGTTTTTTTAATCTAATCTTGAAACCTTTTTATTCAGGCAGGCTTTAATAGTAGTTCTTTGACATTCTTGTTATATCTTAATTGTTTTTTAATTTTTAACTGGCTGTTTTTTATTGTTATTTTTGATTGTTTTATTTCTGTATTGTTCAGCACTTTGTGCACCTTCTGGCTGCTGAAAAGGGCTCTATAAATAAAGATTGATTGATTGATTGATTGATTGATGGAAAGTGTCGGGTGATATGCATTGCACCTTTATTCTTTCAGTAGGTTTTCTACCACATGAAGGTTCAGATTGCGGTGTCTGCATGAAATTAAATAAAAATAATTCAACATCTGGAGTTGTGATTGTGCTCTTTGATGTTTCTTCCTGTTTTTGCATAAACATAATTAAATTAAACTACGGTGCAAATGTTTCAGTCTTTAAAAACTTTAACAGTGCGACTGCTTTTCAAACATCACAGGAACATTTTACTGTGCACTTTAATTAGCTTTGGACTGATGATAAATTAAATTCCTGTTTTTGACTTTTTATCTGTTGTTTTGTGTATAAACCTCAGACCTGACAACAGGCCGTCCACCCACAGAAAACACAAATGCTGAGCAGTAAAGTGAATTTATGGCCTTTTAATTTGAGTTTTTGCTGTAAAAATATCCATCTAGTTGCCTCATAACGAGAACTTGCAGTAATTACAGGCTGTCTGTGTGAAACTAAGACTTTTACTGTGACAGAGAGGTCCGTTCTGTCACACAGGAAGTGATTGGTGGACTTTTTTGACCATATTTTACAGCATTGACCTTTATCTGAAGGTTGTGTTTTACGAACCATCTGCTCCCGGTTCAACAACAAGCTCCACTTAAAGCTCAGGCAGTTAATTAAAGATTATTTGTGATTGTTGATGTAATAATTGTTCACTCTGGGATGTTTTCACAGTGAAGGCTGCAGCCACCTGAAGTCGTACTTCATGGGTCTCCGCCTCGTCGTAGACAAAAATAAAAACAAACAGAATGCTGGTTTGGATGTCGGAGGGTTTTTCTTCTGTTTCACCTTCCGTAGCTTTTTCCCCCCGTCCTAGAGAAAGACGGGAGATTAGAAACACAAGAAAAGACGGGAGATTAGAAACACAAGAACAAATAAGATCTTTTGTAACTTTAGACCATTTTATACCTTTTTATTTTACCCTTCCTGAACGTTCTCACCTTCAGTCTGCTAGCTTGAGTTAATATGAGCTAACGTTAGCTTAAAGCTGCTGTATGTAACTTTTCTAAAAATATATTTTTAACATTTCTTCACTCTGTCACTATCTCCTGACAGACTGATGTTAGACAAGTAATCTCTGAAAAAAACTATAGTCCTCTGGCTTCTCCAGGTGTTACTAAAAGCATTTCTAAAAACTAGGCATGTAACGGTTGTAATGGGTGTACCGAACCGTTTCGGTACACCACGTTCGGTTCGGTCCACCTGCGTACCGTTTCGGTTATTTTTTCACTCATTAAACATTCTTAACAGGGGAATATATGCACCGCGGAACAAAATTTCCTGGGCGCGTTTCAGCACGGAGCTATTATCGCGTGGCACGCGCAGCATTTAGCCGTTAGCATCTCGTGCGGTCTCCTGTTTGTGAACGTTATAGCTTTCTTGTTAAAAGACGAGCGCACGCGCAGCTTGTGTGGACTTTGTTTCATTAATGACGCAGCTCTCTGCAGCAGCAACACGTCTAAAACGTGAACGCGCTGGAAACTGTCATCCGAACGTGAACGAAGAGCTGTATTAAAACTACTTCATCCGAACGTGAACAGCAGCTGTATTAAAACTACTTCATCAGGTAATCAGAGCGGTCCAGAGCAATAACACAAGCTGTATGAGTTTTTAAATCTCGAATCTAAGTCTGAACGTTGTTATATGCGCAGGCTTTAAAGTTGCTGAGCGTCGCTATGAGACATTCATCACGTCAACACTTCAAAAAGTTCAGCTCTTTATGAAAAAACTAACTGATGTTGTCAACAACAAGCCCTGGACCAGATTAAAGCCCTGCCATGATGATGAAGAGTGAGAGATTCAACCGTTCAAGAGGTATTGTTTTATTATTATCTAAATAATCTTTTTTTTTATCATAATCTTATTAACTTGTTTTTTTAATCTCTTTTGTTTTTTATTTCCAGTCTGTGACAGAGGTAAATCCACCTGCAGCTAAGAAGTGTGTGATGACTGAACTGAACTCTGAACTGTTCCCACAGTCCCACCTGTCCCACCAAGAAGAAGTTGTGAGTACAGTAATGAGGACAAATACAGCCACACTGCTGCTACTGAACAAAAACTTGATTAGTTAGATTGTAAACAGTCTGTTGCTGCTTATTGTTCTGGTTCTGACTGTTATTGCATTTATTAAGATTTTTATTATTGTTCATATAGTTTATTTATTGTAGAGTGCTGTTTATTTAAAATATCATCCAAATGGGTCACTTTTATTTATTACTACAATACAATACAAACATATTTTTGGCATATTTTCAAAATAAACATTTTGTAAGTCTTTATTTTGTAAAAAAAAAAAATTTGTACCGAAAATAAACCGAACCGAGCTCTCCTTGTAGTTGAACCGAACCGAAATGTGATTTTAGCGTACCGTTACACCCCTACTAAAAACCCACAGTGACCCACCGTTAACCAGACAATAAAAACAGTTTTTAACCAGCCAATAAAAACAGTTTGGTTCATGAACGAGCTTCTCACGCCCATCCCCCCACCTGTCCCAACCCCGCCTGGCCAGTCACGAGACAGGCCATGCTGTGGAGGAGGAGCTAAGGAGGGTGAGTTGCAGGTCAGCCAGAGCAAGGGGGAGGGACCAGAAAGGTGTCTCTGTTCAAAATGTTTCTAAGTCCAGCGTTTTCCAGAAACTACATACTGCAGCATTAAGGCTAATGTTAGCTTAAGGCTAATGTTAGCTAATGTTTGCTTAAGGCTAATGTTAGCTTAATGCTAATGTTAGCTAATGTTATCTTAAGGCTAATGTTAGCTAATGTTTGCTTAAGGCTCATGTTTGCTTAAGTCTAATGTTAGCTAGTGTTAGCTGAAGGTTAATGTTAGCTAATGTTTGCTTAAGGCTAATGTTAGCTAATGTTTGCTTAAGGCTAATGTTAGCTTAAGGTTAACATGAGCTAATGTTAGCTTAAGTTTAATGTTAGCCTAAGGCTAATGTTAGCTAATGTTTGCTTAAGGCTAATGTTAGCTTAACTCTAACATGAGCTAATGTTTGCTTAAGGCTAATGTTAGCTTAAGGCTAATGGTAGCTTTATTTTAATGTTAGCTAATGTTAGCTGAAGGCTAATGTGTGATAATGTTAGCTTAAGTCTAATGTTAGCTAATGTTAGCTTAAGGCTAATGTTTATGTCAGTGCTATCTCAGCTCAGTATAAATACTCCGACACCTGCGTACACTGGCAGAAAACACTCCCCCTCCTGTTCCTCCTGGAGTCCAAACCTTAAAACTTCAACATCAGTTACAGTTTTTATTTTTATATTGGCTCATTAGAATTCAAAAGCACCCGTCCATCTGTTTCCTTCACTCTTCTGTGCAGGGCTACACAAATGGACGCATGTTTTTACATGATCGCCCGCCTTAAATGGATATGATGGATTTGAAAACTGATGTTTTGTGCTGGAACTTGTTGAAACCTCTAAAATGAGTTTGTGTTGATCCAGGATTTATTTCAAGTTCTTCAGAGTTCAGGAAGCAGGGAACAACAAGCTGAAGGTGTGTGATAACAGATGGAGATGAGGAGGAGGAGGTCATCCTTCATCACCGTGCTGTCTCAGAGCTCCGAGTCGTTAAGTGTCTGACTGGCAGGACGCCTGAAGCTCAGGTTTGGGTATTTTCCTGGAGAACAGCACATTAATCTTTAAAAGCCGTCTGGTTGCTCTTTTCACTCTTGAATTGCTTCATTTCAGCTGCACGTTGCGTTTCTTTCCACCAACATGCTGGAAATCAGCCGAAACTCTCTTAGCTCTAATAACACACATGTCACCTGCTTTAGGTCAGACTGGCCTTTGAGCTTTAGAAAGCCTCGTTTGTGAGCCGCTGATGGCGCTGCGTTCGGTTTGTCCACAGAGGCGATGAGAGAAGAGCCAATGAAAATGTTTATTAAACAGTTCTCAGAGACACGGGTCACATCCATCTCATCCTGACCAACACTCGGGTCTCACACGGGACGAGTCATCGCCGCAGCGTTTGAAGCAGGTTTATACGGCGGCGTTGTGGCGAAGCTGCCGGGAACTGTGACTCTGCGAACGGTAAGTAAGTGGTGCACACAGAGAGGCAGAGCTCTCATGAGCAGATGGGCTGCAGTGCTGCTGGTCACTCGTTTGCTTAATGAGCTGTTTGCTGCATCTCTCGGCAGTTTACATGGAAAAACAAGTTTGATTTAGAGAAATCAAACCGTCAGCTTTATTGGTTGAACAGATGTGTGGATGTCGCGCTGACTGACCCGATCAGTGAGGGTTTTAAAAAACGACGGACACATCGTGCTCCCATTAAGTGACAAATAGAGGGCTGATGACCTCACATGTGAGCATTCCTGACAAACCCTGAATTCAAAAATCTGAGAAGAACAAGACCAGCTGGTACCAGAGGTTCTGATGGAGGACCCCATCATGTTGACCATAGACAGACTGGCGGGCCCTCTCACAGGAGGTTGAAGGCCTTGTTGTGTTTCTGTGTTCTTTATTTCACTGCACCTCTCTGCAGACGTCTGGATAACACCAGAGACATGTTCATGCTCTGCAGCTCACTCCCTGCACCAAGAACATTTCAACAATCACCAGATTCTTGTGTTAAATCTGGTGCAATATCATTCAGTTTGTGAAGGACCCTCCACAACTACCACATCAAAATATCCCTCACCCATCCATCCATCCATACCTCATCCATCCATCATCTTCCTCTTGTTCTGGACTCAGGCCTCGGGGCAGCATCTTGAGCATGGAGGTCCAGACATCTCTCTCCACAGCCTCTTCCAGCTCTTCTGGGAGGACTCCATGGTGTTCCCAGGCCAACAGAGAGACACAGTCTCTCCAGCATGTCCTGGGTCTTCCCCGGGGTCTCCTCCCAGTCAGACATGCCAGAAGCACCTCCCTAGGGATGTGCCCAGGAAGCATCCTTACCAGATGAACCACCTCAACTGTCTCCTCTGGATGTGGAGGAGCAGTGGTTCTCCTCTGAGTCTCTCCTGATAACTGAACTTCTCACCTTGTCTCTAAAGGAGAGTCCAGCTGCAGAGGAAACGCATTTCAACCTCCTGGATCCACGATCTCATTCTTTCAGTTTCTACCAGAGTTCATGACCAGAGGTGAGAGGAGGAACGTAGACCGACCAGTAAACAGAGAACTTTGTCTTACAGTTCAACTCCCTCTTCACCACAACAGACCAGTGCAAAGTCCACAATACTGCAGATGCTGCACCAATCCATTTGTCAATCTCATGCTCCATTCTTCCTTCACTCATACTACCACATCAAAGTATAGAGTCAGAGTCAGAGAGTCAGAGAGTCTTTAATGTCATTTGCACCGCATGTGGTACATGTGATGAAAACGAGATTATGTACACAGGGTCCCAGTTACATCCAACAACAAATGCAAGAGAAAAACAGTAATAACATCTAGAATTAACTAAGAGAAACATCAACTAGTAATACACTAAGCCCTAATATAGTGGAAAAACATCATTATAAACAGCAGCACGAACATGAGTCTGTATGAGCAGATGGTCACAGATGAACACAGCAACAAGAAAACAGATCAGCATCAGCATGATGTGATATTTTGCAGTGATTATTCTTATTATTTATTTATTCATGAGTCTAACAGCCTCAGGGTAGAAGCTGTTCCTCAGTCTAGTGGTTCTACATTTGATGCTCCTCAACCTCCGTCCTGAGGGGAGTGGGGCAAAGAGTGAGTGTGCTGGGTGAGTGAGGTCTTTCATGATGCAGGTGGCTCTTTTCCTGCATCTGGAGGTGTAAATGTCTGTGATGGTGGGGAGACTGACTCCAACAGACTTCTGTGCAGCCTTCACCACTCTCTGTAGAGCTTTCCTCTCTGCAACTGTGCAGCCTCCATGCCACACGTTGATGCTGGAGCACAGGATGCTCTCCACTGCACACCTGTAGAAGGAGGTGAGGACTGGGCTGCTCAGACCAGCTCGTCTCAGCCGTCTGAGGAAGTAGAGTCTCTGATGACCTTTCTTGATCAGGCTGGTGGTGTTGTTGCTCCAGCTGAGGTTATCATTCATGTGTACACCCAAGTATTTGTAGCTGGAGACCACTTCCACTGCAGATCCACTTATGTTCAGTGGGGTGTGGGTGTGTTTGTTCCTTCTGAAGTCCACAATCATCTCCTTTGTCTTCTTCACATTCATGTGAAGGTTATTCTCTTTGCACCAGCTCTCCAGGTGTTCCACCTCCTGTCTGTAGCTGGACTCATCATTGTTTGTGATGCATCCCACCACCGCTGTATCATCTGCAAACTTAACAATATGACAGCCTGGATGTGTGGCTGTACAATCATATGTGAGCAGAGTGAACAGAAGAGGGCTCAGCACACATCCTTGAGGAGAGCCAGTGCTGAGGGTTATGGTGGAGGAGGAGAAGTTGTGGATCTTCACGGACTGTGGTCTGTTTGTTAAGAAGTCTAGTACCCAGTTACAAATGGAGGGGCTTAGTCCAAGTGTGGATAGTTTGTCTATCAGAGTTTGGGGGATCATGGTGTTGAAGGCAGATGTGAAGTCCACAAAGAGCAGACGCACGTATGAGTCCTTCTGATCCAGGTGGGTGAGAGCAGTGTGGACCACAGAGGAGATGGCGTCCTCTGTTGATCGGTTCTCGCGGTATGCATATTGATGAGGGTCCTCGTTGATGTTGACGGTTGTCTTGATGTGGGACATGACCAGTTTCTCAAAACATTTAGCGACTATCGGGGTGAGGGCCACCGGTCTATAGTCATTCAGACCAGTCACTGTGGAGCTCTTTGGAACTGGGATGATGGTGGCGGTCTTCAGGCAGGTGGGAACTGACTCCAGTGCAAGTGAGGTGGTGAAGATGTCAGCCAGCACCTCACAGAGCTGGTCCGCACATTCCTTCAGAACTTTCCCTGGGATGTTGTCTGGTCCGGTTGCTTTATGAGGGTTGATCCTTCTGAGACTGCCTCTCACTTCTGCTGCGGTCACTCTGAGATGCTCTTCATCTGGTGATGAGGTGAGTCTGGTGCTAGCTGGTCTGTTTGGATCTTCAAAACGTGCATAAAACTTATTGAGGGCATCAGGCAGAGATGGGTCCCTGGGGCATTGTTTGCTCTTGCCTTTGTAATCTGTTATGCATTTGATGCCCTTCCACATGCTCCGTGGGTCTTGTGAGGTGAACTGTCCCTCGATCCTCTGTGCATACGTGGCCTTGGCCTTCTTAATGCCATCAACCAGTTCTTTCCTGCTCTTTCTCAGCTCCTCTGTATCTCCGGACTTGAATGCAGTGTCCCTGGCTGCTAGCAGGGTGCGGACTTCTTTATTTAACCAGGGTTTTTCGTTGGGGTAACATTTAACATATTTTTTTATGGATACATTTTCAGAGCATGTGCTAATGTAACCCAGAACTGAGGAAGCATAAAGTTCCAGATCCACTGAGCTCCCATTCGTAGCTGCCTCCCTGAAGACAGACCAGTTTGTATTCTCAAAACAGTCTCTCAGCATGGAGGTACTATCTTGAAGCCAAACTCTTATCTCTCTTTGTTCCGGCTTGGAGCGTCTCAGCGGGGGAAGCTGTCTTGGGACCAAGATCAAAGCGCAGTGATCGGAAGCCCCGAGCGGTGGGCGTGGCTTCGCCGTGTACGCCCCCTTCACATTCGTGTAGACTTGGTCAAGCGTTTTATTTCCTCTTGTTGCTGTGAAAACGTGCTGATTGAAGGTTGGCTCAGTATCTGTGAAATGGTCTGAATTCTAAACATTATTTTGTTTTCTCAAGTCAAATAGCTGTGGTGACCATCTTGAATTGAGTTGACTCCAAAAGTTAATTACATTAGTTGTATTGTTTTTCCTGAGATTTTTTTTTATCCAGCTCTTTCTGGTCTTTTAAGAAACTATCCAAACAGACAAACTCCAAACAGACAAACTCCTACACAACAAGACAGAGGCCCAACAACAAATATCCACAGAACAAGTTTCTCCTTCTGCTTTGGTTGTCTAAAAATAATACAGAAACCAGAAACAAAGGTCTCTTTTCTTTTTGGAGCTGTCTCAACAAAACTCAAGGCGAAGGTTGGAATGTCTCAAACTTGAAAACCCCTCCTTCAGTGTTTAGTCTGCCATGATGATTTTGTTACAGGTATCACGTATGTGCAAGGTTGCTACCTCAGCATTGTCATGGACCCTGATATGATACTTCCATGCTGATTAACCTCACATCCTCACTTAAGTTCAACAGGACAGTTCAACCAAGATGGCCGCGCTCAGACCAGTAGCAGCTTCATGGGCTTCCAGAACATCCCCAGTTTTTAGTAGTTTTAATAGTGTTTTTGTACCTGACTCTGCGCGTTTTTTGCGGGTGAATTATAGCCGAACTGAGCTGTTGAGAATTGGAGCGGATTTACCACAAGGCACAGCTGAAATCAGCAACGAACTCAAATCAGAACTCGGAAGATTGGATCTGCTTAGATCATCTTTCTGGAAGCAGATGCGCGGAGGAAAGAAGAGAAAGAGGTGCTCTCGAGGGAAAAAACGTGGCTGTCGAGCAGGAATCATGACGAGACTACGAGCAGACGCTAAAACCGGTAAACCCCCGATGCCGGCTTTATTTCTGTCTAACGTGCGTTCGCTCGACAACAAGATGGATCTGCTTCGTCTGAGAGTAACAACGTCTGGGGAGATGAGGAGATGTTCGGTGCTTTGTCTCACGGAAACATGGATCAATGAAGACACTCCTGACTCTGTTTACGAGTTGGATAATAAACTATTTTTCAGAACGGACCGGAGCATCGAGACTACGGGGAAAACGCGAGGTGGGGGTGTCTGCATTTACGTTAACAAAGACTGGTGCACGAACTGTGCCGTTATCAGCAGGATCTGCTCAGCTGCTGTGGAGCTTTTAACAATAAGATGTAGGCCACATTACCTCCCCCGCGACTATTCAGCGATAATAATAAGCAATGTTTACATAGCACCCGATGCTAATGCTAAAGTCGCTCAGGAAGAAATTCATGAGTTACTCACTTCGCTGCAGTGTAAATATCCTGAGGGGTTTTTCATTGTTTCCGGGGACTTCAATCACGTGGATTTACGTGCCATCCTTCCAACCTTCAATCAGCACGTTTTCACAGAAACACGAGGAAATAAGACATTAGACCAGGTCTACACGAATGTGAAGGGGGCGTACACGGCGAAGCCACGCCCACCGATCGGGGCTTCCGACCATCGCTCCCTGCTATTGGTCCCTAGACAGCTCCCCCCACTCCGACGTTCGATGCCAGAACAAAGAGTGATAACATCGTGGCGCCAAGATAGTTCCCCCATGCTGAGGGACTGCTTTGAAAACACAAACTGGTCTGTCTTCAAAGAGGCAGCTACGAATGGAAATTCAATTGACCTGGAGCTTTATGCTTCCTCTGTCCTGGGTTACATCAGTACATGTGCTGAAAATGTATCCATAAGAAAGTGTGTTAAATTTTACCCCAATCAAAAACCCTGGCTAAATAAAGATGTCCGCACCCTGCTGGCAGCCAGGGACACTGCATTCAAGTCTAAAGACACTGAGGAGTTGAGAAAGTGCAGGAGAGAACTGGATGATGGCATAAAGAAGGCCAAAGCCGCGTATGCACAGAGGATCGAGGGACAGTTCACCTCACATGATCCAAGGAGCATGTGGCAGGGCATCAAATGCTTAACAGACTACAAGGGCAAAAGCAAACAATGCCCCAGGGACCCATCCCTGCCTGATGCCCTCAATAAGTTTTATGCACGTTTTGATGATCCAAACAGACCAACTAGCACCAGACTCACCTCATCACCAGACGAGGAGCACCTCAAAGTGACCGCAGCAGAAGTGAGAGGCAGTCTCAGAAGGATCAACCCTCATAAAGCTACGGGTCCAGACAACATCCCAGGGAAAGTTCTGAAGGAATGTGCGGACCAGCTCTGTGAGGTGCTGGCTGACATCTTCACCACCTCACTTGCACTGGAGTCAGTTCCCACCTGCCTGAAGACCGCCACCATCATCCCAGTCCCAAAAAGCTCCACAGTGACTGGTCTGAATGACTATAGACCGGTGGCCCTCACCCCGATAGTCGCTAAATGTTTTGAGAAACTGGTCATGTCCCACATCAAGACAGCCGTCAACATCAACGAGGACCCTCATCAATATGCATATCGTGAGAACCGATCAACAGAGGACGCCATCTCCTCCGTGGTCCACACTGCTCTCACCCACCTGGATCAGAAGGACTCATACGTGCGTCTGCTCTTTGTGGACTTCACATCTGCCTTCAACACCATGATCCCCCAAACTCTGATAGACAAACTATCCACACTTGGACTAAGCCCCTCTATTTGTAACTGGGTCTTAGACTTCTTAACAGACAGACCACAGTCCGTGAAGATCCACAACTTCTCCTCCTCCACCATCACCCTCAGCACTGGCTCTCCTCAGGGATGTGTGCTGAGCCCTCTTCTGTTCACTCTGCTCACATATGATTGTATAGCCACACATCCAGGCTGTCATATTGTTAAGTTTGCAGATGATACAGCTGTGGTGGGATGCATCACAGATAATGATGAATCCAGCTACAGACAGGAGGTGGAACATCTGGAGAGCTGGTGCAAAGAGAACAACCTTCACATGAATGTGAAGAAGACGAAGGAGATGATTGTGGACTTCAGAAGGAACAAACACACCCACACCCCACTGTATATAGGTGGATCTGCGGTGGAGGTGGTCTCCAGCTACAAATACCTGGGTGTACACTTGAATGATAACCTCAGCTGGAGCAATAACACCACCAGCCTGATCAAGAAAGGTCATCAGAGACTCTACTTCCTCAGACGGCTGAGACGAGCCGGTCTGAGAAGCCCAGTCCTCACCTCGTTCTACAGGTGTGCAGTGGAGAGCGTCCTGTGCTCCAGCATCAACGTGTGGCATGGAGGCTGCACAGTTGCAGAGAGAAAAGCTCTGCAGAGAGTGGTGAAGGCTGCACAGAAGTCTGTGGGAGTCAGTCTCCCCACCATCACAGACATTTACACCTCCAGATGCAGAAAAAGAGCCACCTGCATCATGAAAGACCTCACTCACCCAGCACACTCACTCTTTGCACCACTCCCCTCGGGACGGAGGTTGAGGAGCATCAAATGTAGAACCACTAGACTGAGAAACAGCTTCTACCCTGAGGCTGTCAGACTCATGAATAAATAAATAATAAGAATAAACACTGCAAAATGTCACATCATACTGATACTGTACTGATCTGTTTCTTGTTGCTGCGTTCATCTGTGACCATCTGCTCATGTTCGTGCTGCTGTTTATAATGATGTTTTTCTACTACATTAGGGCTTAGTGTATTACTAGCTGATGTGATGTCTCTCTTAGTTAATCCTAGATGTTATTATTGTATTTCTCTTGCATTTGTTGTTGGATGTAACTGGGACCCTGTGTACATAATCTCGTTTTCAACACATGTACTACATGCGGTGCAAATGACAATAAATTCTCTCTGACTCTGACTCTGACTCTGACTTAAGGCTGGTTTATACTTCTTGTCGCACGTCTTTTACCCCCGTTGAGTGAAAAAAAGTTGCGCAACTTCCGTCTGCACTCCCGCTGCGATCCCCCGGTGACAGCCGTCCTATACACTGCCCCCAGTCAGCACTGCAAGACGTGGAGGATGCGGCTCGGAGCGTGTGATTGGTTCAAAGTTTGTGGGCGTTTTTTGTTTGGATGTCAATATATGGTGTATCACACCGCTACATGCTACTCTTCCAGAAGCCGGTTTTTGTTTTTGCTTTGACATTTTATTTATTTATTTATTAAATGTATTCATTTTAAAATATAACACAAAAAAAAATCACAAATGTGACAATACAATATCAAGAAATAAAATGAAGGGTGGCAGAATGAAGAAAAAAGTCTTATTATATATTCCCCCTTTATCTAACAGTCAGCTCAAACAAAAAATCATCAACAAATAACAGAATAGAAAATAACTCATAATTATTGAATTACAAAATAACACGCAAAAAACTAATTCATGTATATTTCTGTAAAAAATTGGATTTGATTAAATTCTGATGTGGCATTTTTAATTTCAGTATCCAAAACATTCCACAAACCAATTCCCTGAATTGAGGTTGACCGACCCCTCGAACTGGTTCTGTATTTAGGTTTAACAAAAATGTCTTCTCCCTTTAGATTATAACAGCTTTGACGTTTAACAAAAAGTATTTGGATATTAAATGGTAATTCTTCTTTATGGGCTCTATACATGACAGACAAAATATTATAATCCACCAAGTCATTGAACTTTAACAATTTCAATTGGTGAAACAATGTGCTGGAAGGGTGACAATAATTTTTTCTAGTAATTATTCTTATAGCTCTTTTCTGTAACAAAAAAACAGGTTCATTAAATGTTTTACATGCTTTACCCCAGATGTCAATTCAGTAAATTATATGCGGAACAATAATTGTGTTGTACAACAAGTACAGTGCTTTGTAATTTAACAGGTTCCTGACTTTATACAGAACGGCAATAGATCTCGCCATCTTTGACTTTACTAAATTTATGTGATGTTTCCACGTCAGTTTGTCGTCAATGATGACACCCAGAAATGTCACTTCACTAACATGACATATCTCAACATCGTCAATCATAAATGGAATATCAACAGTTGTTTTTTTTAAACCAAATATCATGTACAGTCCGCTCATTCTCAATCAGTTCATCTGGACAGTTTCTTTTTAGCAGAAACGTTTCACCCTCACTCCAGAGGGCTTCCTCAGTCAGAGTAGTCCAAAGCACACTGAAGTTAACCCACCAAGTAAGCAACTTATGTGGACCAACCAGTTTGCTGTAGCCAAGATGGTTTCTGGGGGCGTGTCCCTCGTCGACTCCTCCCAGGCAGGCAGACATGTCCAAAGTGGTTCAAAGCCCTCTGGAGTGAGGGTGAAACGTTTCTGCTAAAAAGAAACTGTCCAGATGAACTGATTGAGAATGAGCGGATTTGATACCTGGAC
>JBBPBX010084464.1:0-15299 GCA_038048925.1 Garcialebias charrua
AGATGACTCTCAGCTACCCTCCCACCAAGTTTTAGCCTAAAACCAGTCAAATTGACAGAGTCAAAGCCATTTTTGTGTGTTTAAGGTCAGTTGGCGTATCAGGTGTGTGTTTGTGTAATGATCACTTCCTGATCGTTTCATTAAAGATGTACTGTAAGGTTTTAATTGGCTCTGTCCTGACAGTGCGACCCTACCTGTGTGAATAAAATCAATAAAACTGTGTCTTCCCATCTGTGCGTCGTGGAGTTTACTCTTCTTTATTTGCACATTCACACACCCCCTGCTGTCCCCTCACAGAGGACATTAACACCAGGGTTCTCCTGCTGCCGGAGTGAGTAATAAATTGTGGTGAACATTGATAAACTAATGCAATTACCTGCAGGGCATGCGAGTCAGCTAATTTAAAGATACCAGGTTCTGTTGGCGGGGCGGGAGGCTTCGAATGGGACCCAAGGGTGGAACGCGGCGCCTTTATTACATTTGAGAGGTCAGCCCGGTAGCACTGTATTAGGATTGATCTTTTGATCCCTGCACGGCGCCCCTCCCCTCCACACACAAACACACCGTGCCACCACATCTAGCTCTAAAAAAAAAAAACAGCTTATCCGGCACGAAGGGTTAACTCTGCCATGCAGGCGGCCTAATTGAGCGCCACACATCTCAGCGACGCAGCAGAAACAGGAACCCAGAGGGCTGTAACAAGCCGGGCGTGACTTATTCACATAATAAACCGAGCAGATACCTAAATGAGCCAAAGGGAGGGAGGCCATTAGGCTGCACGAACCACGGGTACATATTTGTATATCTACAATTGCCCCATCATTTGCATATGTGGCCGACCGCAGACACTCTGGATGGAGGTTTGGACCCAGGAGGCCCGTGACACAACAAAACAACTCTGCTTTCATTCAGAGGGTTGTAAGCAAGCTGGAGCTGCATTTCTCTGGTCTGAAACGACGATAAAATCAGTCAGAAGCAATATTTCTGTGAAATGTGAAATGACTGACGGAATCTGTTAAAAAAGGCTGAAACTAGATTTTTCAAGAAAAGCATAACATTAGCTTAAAGAACAAAAAAATAAAAAATAAAAAAAAACATTAGCTTAAAGAAGCAAAATGTCAGCTATCTCTAAAAGTAGCAAAGGCAAGGTAAAAACTAAATGTAGCAAAAAGCTAGGTAAAAACAGCAAAGCGTTGTTGAAAAGGTAAAAATAGCACTTAAAAGCAAAGGTACCAAAAAGCTAGCAAAAAAACCTGAATATTCAAGATGCTAGCTCAAAGTAGCAAAAGGCTAGTTAAAAGTTAAAGTAGCAAAAGGGTAATAAAAATCTAAATGAAAAATTATTTCTAAGAGTATTAATTGACTAGCTAAAAGCTCAAAGTAGCAAAAGGCTAGTTAAAAGTTAAAGTTGCAAAAAAGTAATAAAAATCTAAATGGTAAATTATTTCTAAGAGTATTAATTGACTAGCTAAAAGCTCAAAGTAGCAGCTAGTTAAAAGTTAAAGTTGCAAAAGGGTAATAAAAATCTAAATGGTAAATGATTTCAAAGAGTACAGGGAACCCCCGACCTACGAACGAGTTTGGGACCTAAGAACCGTTCGCAGCTCGATTCTGCCGTAGCTAGGGGGTGAAAATAGCGTCCCGTTCGTAGGTCCTTATTCCGTTCGTAGGTCGCGGAAATACCGCTAACAGACCGCCGCGCACACATTTAACCGCATGAGACTGACATACTGGGCCATAAACATGCATAGAACTTTATTTACAAACACTTAGCTAACACATTACACCACACATTCATCCATAAACACCAGTACTGTAACTGTACAGCATGTACAGTAGTGTACTGTAATGTTAAACATTGCTATTCACATTTACAGAATAAATAAAAATATAATTTCTTACTTTGAGATGGTCAAAGCCGACATCTTAGGTTGCCATGCGTTGATGTTGTCGGGCCGAGCAGCGCGGCGGCCGGCGAGCGAACCACGGCAGCTGCTCGAGGCCTGTGTTAGCTTCTGCTAGCCAGGCCATGAGCTGGTGTTGGAGCGGCGGTGCGGCGCGATCGGCGATCAATCTCCTAAAAACAAATGTACATAGCTAAAAGCTAGAAGCAACAAGGAGCTAGGTAAAAAATAACATGTAGCAAAAGGCTGACTAAAAGTAAAAAATAAAAAGCTTACCTAGCGTGCCAATGGAATAGCTAAAAGCAAAATTAGCATATGGCTAGCTAAATGGTAAATTCCGTAGATATACGTAGACGCCTCATTGAGCGCTGAATCGTATGTTGACGTCATAATAGATGTCAAGTACACCTCGCTGCAGCCTGCAGAACGGGGCGGAGCCGGACCACTGTCAGTCCCGGAAGTGGTGCTATTGCACTCCGGAAATGAAGGGGGCGCTAGTGGCGCTATTAAAAATACAACAAAAAATAATGGAAATTAATATTTTAAAGACAAATGTACATGCTAGTGGCGCTATTAAAACGTGTTATTTCCTGTACCAGCCGTGTTAGTAATAAACAACTTTATAAAACTGTTCAAACAAAAAGCTAACAAGAATAAAAATAAAGATAAAAAAATAAATAAAAAAAACCTAAGGGGGCATATTGTACAGTATTTATAACATAAAGAACCAGTGCATACATTACACATCAAATGTTTTTAAAAAGGGTGACAACTTAAAAGCATTTTTTGACTTCAAACACAGACTTATAAAACAACTTTAACTAATTCTTCCAGTGTGTGAAATTAGGGACGGTTTTAATGAATCAATCAATCAATCAAACAAACTTTATTTCAGACACAAAAAAGGTCCATAAAAATACACAGAAAATCCATAAAAAACAAATAAAATAAAGAAATAAAAGACAAATAATTCACTGAGTCACAAATAAATGATGGCGCCAATGATTCCACAATCTTGAACAAAATCTCACTGCACTAAAAGCAGGATTTACTAGATTTGCAATTATATTATTGCATGACACAATCTACACATGCATTTATACATAAGATTCCTGAGCACAGCAGCACATGTGGGAACAGCATTATGTACAAACATATGGCTAGCACTGCTCCATCTAGGCACTTTGAGGAGCAGCCTCATGCCATCATTGTATGCCACATAAAGTTTCTGCAGGCTACTTATTTTGTATCTTCACCACAGATGAGCTGTGTACAGTATAGCGAGGTACAAAAAGCTTTAAAAAAGAGCTATTTTCACAGAGGATGAACACATATCAAACTTTCTGATCAGAGTATTAGCTTGTGCATATATCATACGATACTGCCTACATTCATTCATTCAACCTTTATTTAGTCAGGTAAATCTTATTGAGCCTCGAGGGCTCATTTACGAAAGCGACCTGCTACAAACTAAAGAATGATGAACATCAATGATACAAATACATTAAACAATAAACAAAAGAAAAAGAAAAACTAGCAAAAACTAGCAAAAACATTATAAGGTAGATGTACCAAAAATCAAAGACAGGAACATATCTGCAATGGTTTTTGCCAGGATTTAAACAGATTCTGAAAACCATCCAGAGGTCAGGGCCGAGAGCTTCAGATCTTTTTGTAAGATATTCCAGGAAGCAGGAGCAGAGTATGAAGGCCCTTTTTCCAAGTTCAGTCCTCACTGACGGAACACTGCAGGTGATCATGTCCTGAGAGCGCACGCTGTAGCTGCACTCACACAAGGACATGTAGGAGGAGATGTATGAGGGCAGCAGACCAAGAAGTGATTTGAAGATGAAAATACAGATGTCACGATCATCAGAGAGGTCATCATATATGTAATGTCCCAAATATTTGATTTCATTGCATATGTTGAGGACAGCACCAGATAGAGAGAAGTCAGGGGTTATCAGATGTTTATCGGCCCTACTTCTAACAATCATAACTTTGCTTGCATAATGAAGCGACACTTGTGTATATAATGTTTGGCTAACAGCAGAACATTATTTATACCATAGTCAATGTTATTATCATTAATAAAGACACCAAATTTAATCTCTTGGATGACAAAATTAGTTAAATGTATCCCATGATCCCAGATAAACTGGTGAAGATTTTGCCAAAAAGATCGTACAAAATCACATGTGAAAAACAGATGATCCAAATCCTCAGTTACTTTCTCACAAAACACACATTTATCCACATCCATTT
Organism: Garcialebias charrua; assembly: GCA_038048925.1. Lineage (NCBI taxonomy): Eukaryota > Metazoa > Chordata > Actinopteri > Cyprinodontiformes > Rivulidae > Garcialebias > Garcialebias charrua. The sequence continues at coordinate 4,170 of JBBPBX010084464.1, forward strand.
TAAACCTGTGTCTCAGAAAGTCGTTAGTTGGATAAATTTGAATTGTACTTCTTTAATTTTGGATGGGAGAGGGAAAGATAAATAATTGGATCTAATCTTCTTAATTTGTTCCTTATTGAAATCTCCGAGGATATATTGCCTTTTAAGTACTGTACATCAGTAGCACATCAGCACTGCGATAAACAGCTCCTCATTAACTTATTATTACATTTGAAATCACATAATTCTTCATCTGCAATATAAAGTGTCCTTAAAAAGGGTGAAACCTTGGAATGTATTAAATCTTGTCTCACCATGGATTGAAGTTGAAAAGGAAAGGCTCTGATAATCCGATTATATTTTGCCTGGGTACAACAAATTTGAAATTTATAAAAAAACTCAGAATGTTGTAACATATTTCCATTGGCATCCATAAAATGAGCAACCGCCCACACACCTCTACGGAACCACTCCTCAATAAAAATAGATTTTCTATTGATCAATATATATCTATTATTCCAAATTGGTGCCATAGAAAGTGTCCTGACCAGCTGCATCACGGTGTGGTTTGGTGCATGTACTGCATCCTGCCGCAAGAGCCTCCAGCGCATCGTGAGAGCAGCTGAGAAGATTGTCGGCACCTCCTTGCCCTCACTGCAGGACTTACACAGCAAACGCCTCACTCGGAAAGCCCTCTGCATGGCAGGTGATCCCACACACCCACTACACAGCTGCTTCAGACTGCTGCCATCAGGGAGGAGACTGAGGAGTCTCCAGGCTCGTACCAGTAGACTGAGAGACAGCTCTGTTCATCAGGCAGTCAGAATGCTAAACACTCTGCCTGCTCTGCCTCCCCTCCCATTTGAACTGCCTTAACACAAAAAACTTTCTCACACATTACCACTCAACACAAAGTTTTTAACACTGGACCCTGTGTCATCAAACGGGTTATTCACTAAACTCTCGGTCATGTGCTCATTCAGTTTGCACTACTTCTCATATTTGCACTAATGTTTGTATTACATTACTGCCTATAGTCTTACTACTGTTTACATTCACTGTTTACATTTATTAATACGGTTTACATTTATTACTACTGTTTTACATTTATTACTACTGTTTACATTTACACTACTTTTATATCTACACTACTGCTGATACATATACAGTATTCTCTGACTAGCCTTATCTAAGGATGCCAAATGTGCCTTATGTGCCTTACTGCATATGCCACTTTGCCTCTATACCAACATCAACTACCTCATACATATACTGTGTACATTAACTCATATGCTGCTGTGCCACTCTTTGCAAATGTCAATGCTAGAACCTTCAGTTTATTTTATAGATATACTTTTTATACTACTATGAAAAAACTCAGGACAGTATTACACTTTTATTATTTCATTTTATGCTTATGTTCATTGGTGTTTTAGGGGTGTTTGGTGTTTCAGTGTTGGTGTAAATTTTCATACTTTTATACTACTATGAAAAAACTCAGGACAGTGTTACACTTTTACTATTTTATGCTTATGTTTATTAAATGTTTTAGTGTTTAGATGGTTACTGTTGCACCAAGGGACTGAGAGAAACGCAATTTCAATCCTGTGTATGTCCTGTACATATTGCAGTTCTGACAATAAAGTTGACTTTGACTTATGCGGCGTAAAGTTGTGTTTGAAAATGAGCTTCCAATATAAAAGAGCCTGTTGATGAAAATCAGATAGTATTACTGGTAATTTTCTAATGTCAAAATCACATCTTAAAAGAAAATCAAGTCCACCTAAGTTTTTGAAGACCAGATTAGAAATAACAAACCAAATAGAGTGTTGATTTTGTAAACAGAATTTCAACCACTTTATTTTTAACATCCCATTCATAGCATCAAAATCTATAGCGTTGCCTCCTCCATCCTCAAATGACTTAATCAAATCCTGTTTTGCAATAAAGTGACATTTATTTCTCCAAATAAAATTGAATTTTAAGGTATTAATATTATTAATTGTTTTGATTGGCAAAGGTAAAGAGTAGGCCGGATAAAGTCAGAGTCAGTCAGAGTCAGAGAATCTTTATTGTCATTTGCACCGCATGTGGTACATGTGATGAAATGAGATTATGTACACAGGGTCCCAGTTACATTCAACAACAAAATGCAAGAGAAAAACAGTAATAACATCTAGGATTGACTAAGAAAAACATCAACTAGAAATACACTAAGCACTAATGTAATAGAAAAACAAAATCATTACAAACAGACAGCCGCACGAACATGAGTCTATATGAGCAAATGGTCACATATGAACATAGCAACAAGAAAACAGATCAGCATCAGCATGATGTGATATTTTGCAGTGTTTACTCTTATTATTTATTTATTCAGGAGTCTAACAGCCTCAGGGTAGAAGCTGTTCCTCAGTCTAGTGGTAAGATTGGTAAGTGGTAAGCCAAACGGGGTTTATTCAGAAACAGGGACGAGCTGCTATTACCGAGGCTGCAGCTCACGCCTCAACAGAAAACATGGTACACACGCGACGCGAGCGAACACACTCCTAGCTGCCTGCTAACAACAACACACTCCGGCTCTTCTTCTTCGTCTCTCTTTTCCCGGTCCCTCCTCCCTGCTCCTACCCCTCTCCTGCCCCCACGACCAGTCCAACACATGAGGGCGGGGGACAACAGAATCACAACAGCTCAACAGAACACAGTACAACTGAACAAATACACAGAAATACTTGGACCCAAAGCAGAAAAGGGCTGGAGCTTCAACCTCCATCATGTGCACCTTCTACAGGGGAGCCATAGAAAGTGTCCTGACAAGCTGCATCACGGTGTGGTTTGGTGCATGCACTGCATCCTGCCGCAAGAGCCTCCAGCGCATCGTGAAAGCAGCTGAGAAGATCGTCGGCACCTCCTTGCCCTCACTGCAGGACTTACACAGCAAACGCCTCACTCGGAAAGCCCACTGCATGGCAGGTGATCCCACACACCCACTACACAGCCGCTTTAGACTGCTGCCATCAGGGAGGAGACTGAGGAGTCTCCAGGCTCGAACCAGCAGACTGAGAGACAGCTCTGTTCATCAGGCAGTCAGAATGCTAAACACTCTGCCTGCTCTGCCTCCCCTCCCATTTGAACTGCCTTAACACAAAAAACTTTCTCACACATTATCACTCAACACAAAGATTTTAACACTGGACTCTGTGTCATCAAACGGGTTATTCACTAAACTCTCGGTCATGTGCTCATTCAGTTTGCACTACTTCTTATATTTGCACTAATGTTTGTATTACATTACTGCCTATAGTCATACTACTGTTTACATTCACTGTTTACATTTATTAATACTGTTTACATTTATTACTACTGCTTTACATTTATTATTACTGTTTACATTTACACTACTTTTATCTACACTACTGCAGATACATATACAGCATTCTCTGACTAGCCTTATCTAAGGATGCCAAATGTGCCTTATGTGCCTTACTTCATATGCCACTTTGCCTATATACCAACATCAACTACCTCATACATATACATGTACTGTGTACATTAACTCATATGCTGCTGTGCCACTCTTTGCAAATGTCAACGCTAGAAACTTCAGTTTATTTTATAGATATACGTTTTATACTTTTTATACTACTATGCAAAAACTCAGGACAGTATTACACTTTTATTATTTCATTTTATGCTTATGTTCATTGGGTGTTTGGTGTTTTAGGGGTGTTTGGTGTTTCAGTGTTGGTGTAAATTTTCATACTTTTATACTATTATGAAAAAACTCAGGACAGTGTTACACTTTTTTACTATTTTATGCTTATGTTTATTAAATGTTTTAGTGTTTAGTGTTTAGATGGTTACTGTTGCACCGAGGGACTGAGAGAAACGCAATTTCGGCCCTGTGTATGTCCTGTACATATTGCAGTTCTGACAATAAAGTTGACTTTGACTTTGAGAACCAACCACAGGGTCGTTACACTACCCCCCCCACTACTGAGTCCCTCGCCCACGAGAGGACAAACAAAGTCATCAAACCGTCTTGGAGCCCTCCTCGTCTGCTGCGGGCGAGTTCCCAGCAGCGCTACAGGCCCTGGGGCCGGGGCATCACTCGATGTCGGTGATAAGGCTTCTGGGGAGGTTGGCGGATGCACCAGAGACCCCGACCATTGGCCTTCTGGGGACTGCGGTGCATACCTGCCTTGATAGGGGGCCAACCTGTCCCTGTGCAGAGCTACTCTTCTCCTGTTTCGGGGCATCTGCACTCTGTAGACCACCTCCCCCAGGCACTCCAACACTCTGCAGGGACCCACCCACTGACTGTCCAGTCTCGGGCACCGTCCCTTCTTCCTACGAGGGTTGTGCACCCAGACCAGCTCCCCTGGAGTAAAGCGTCGGCCCATCGCTCTTACATCATAGTTCAGCTTCTGGCGCATGCCCGCTTGCTCCTGTTGCCTCAGGGCAATTGCATGTGCTGTCTGTAACCTGTCTGAGCGTGGTAGGGGGCCCATGATGTCCACGGCCACTCGCTCCATCGGGGCTCCTAAAACAGACTGTTGTAGGCGGGCGTGAGACTGACTTGTCGCCCCCTTCCGTGCTGTACAGAAGTCACAACGGCGGCAGAAGTCCTCCACATCCCTCCTGCACTGGCCCCAGTAAAACCCCTGTCGGAGGCGGCGTAGAGTCTTTGTAACGCCAAAATGTCCAGACCCAGACGCTCCATGCACGCCCTGCAGGACTACGTCTTTCAGGCCTTTTGGGACTACAGTCTGCCACCGCTCCTCACCCGTGGAGGGGTCCTTCCATGACCTCTGTAGCACCCCGTCTTCCAGACGCAGAGCCTCAAACTTGGACCACAACCTTTTAGTTGCCCGCGAGAGCCCAGAAACCTCCTCCCACGGTGGCTTCAGTTGTCTCTCCACCCACTGCAACATAGGCTGGATATCGGGGTCCTGTTCCTGTTGGTGCCTCCAGCTGTCTGTGCCGACCACCTGCAGCCCTCTGCAGATTACCGAGTCACTCTGCTGGGATCGGGCCCCCACGCCATTAGCATCCATGTCGAGGATGAAAGGGAGGGAGGGGTCTGCAGGAGCGAGGACTGGGGACTCAGTCAGAGTTTGCCGCAGACGGCCAGACGCTCCCTGGCACTGTTCAGTCCACACATAGTCTCGGTTCTTCTGGGGCACCCACACTGGGGGCATAGGACTCGCAGGTGCGGGGGCCATGGTGGCAGCAATCTGGCTGGGCTGAGGGGAGGTGTGCTTGACAGCTGCGACCTGAGGTTCCGTGTAGCGGGCCACAGGACCCATAAGAGCGTGATCAGGAGCTGTGGGTAACAGTGGAATGAGAGGGCCCTCCTTAAAACTCCATGTCCCCACACCTAAATCCAACTGGCACCCCGCAGCCCTTAAAAAGTCCAGCCCCAATATGCACATGTCCTGCACATCTGCTACCCACACAGGGTGGGTGATAGATCGGCCACCCACATTAACAGTCATTGTCCCCCTCCCCTTCATAGGTGCCATGTCCCCTGTGACTGTGCGCAGCTGCACTGTGGTGGGTTGGATCCGAGTCCAGTCTGGTACCACATCAGGCCTCACTAGCGTTACCGTGGAGCCAGTGTCAATCAGGGCTGTGCATGGGATCCCTTCCACAGAGACTGGGACATAACAAAAGTCCCCAACACATGTGCGTCCAACCACCACAACCCTGGTTGCTTGAAATTAGTCTAGAGTAACTGTCCATTTTGGTTAATAATATTCTACCGAAAACCGATAGATCTCTTTGTAAGTAATAAACAACTTAAAAAGGGGGCGAAATTCCATATCAACTCTACCAGTTGCAATTGATTAATAAACAGCGCTCAAATATCCAATTGTTTGAAAACCCAAAGAGATTAATTTTAAACGTTAAACAACCTGGAAAAACCCAGAGAGAAAGTAGAACGTTTATTTGACAAGAAAGGATCTTCAGCAGTCGGATCCCGGCAGTAGACGTTGCAAGAATGGTCCACTGTGGATGAATAATTTTGTTTCTATGTGAAAGCCTTTATGAATAAAGTAATTAAGCCTGTGTGTACATTTTAAGTCTTCAGTTCAGCCAATCAGCTCATCATGCGCCTCCGTCCCAGCATATAGGTGCCGGTCTCCATTGTTGCTGAGAATACCTTTAATTTTTGTATTTGTTTGTATTAGCACGGTGGCACAACTGGTAGAGCTGCTGCCTCTCAGCGAGAAGGTTGCCGGTTCAAATCCCGGTCCGGGGCCTTTCTGGGTGGAGTTTGCATGTTCTCCCCGTGCATGCGTGGGTTTCCTCCGGGTACTCCGGTTTCCTCCCACAGACCAAAAAACATGCTTGTTAGGCTGATTGGTGACTCTAAATTGACCCTAGGTGTGAGTGTGAGAGTGGATGGTTGTTTGGTGTGAGTGAGACAGGTCCCTCTTGTAAATGAGTCCCCGTGACTCAACGAGGCTAGCCTGTATAAATAAAGGTTGAATGAATGAATTAGTAACTGAACAACATGTTTCTGTATGTGGTAGCTTTATTTAAAAAACAACTATTGTTTCTGATTGTTAAAAAACAACCTCACCGTATATAAGGTTTGTAAAGGAAACTTGTTTTGATTCCAGTCATTGTTCAAAAAGTATATTAAAGATTGAATGTACACATATAAAATACTGAAAGTTATAAACTGTGCTTGCATTTCACATTTTTAAAACAAGGTTATTCAATTGTTAAACAATGCTGTTACAATATATGTACAACTACTTTATTGGTTCTACTTTCTCTTTAATATATTAGAGCCACAATGTAACTTTGCCTGGAAACAACACCATTTCTACAAAAAACTTAAAAAAGGTAAATCAAAACTACAACAAAACGAACACTCAAAAATGTACATAATGTTTAAATAACACATTGTGAAAATCAAAAGGATGACTGAACAATTCAAAAGGCTAATGTACTTCAGCAGAACTGATTTAAAAAGACATGTCACCAAAAAAGAACAACAATGTGTGACAATGTGTTTTTTTCTGCTTTCTCTCCTTTTGTAGTTCTTCTCTGGACCTTTGAAAAAGACAAATTGAATATTTTCTTTACAAAACTGACTTATGTGTAACATGATGTGGTACAGTGCAGTGAGTGCACCATCATTGTTCTAGCCTGGCCCTCGCCTTCCTGCACAGCTCCGCTCAATTCTCATTTCCCTTCACTGCACAGTCTGGGACTTCTCCCATTAACAACCATTTCTCCGGTAGATTTTTGTTCGGACCAATCAGAGAACAGAAGGGACGGAGTTTTGGACCCTAACCCACGCCCCCACCTGTCCCAGCGCGCAGAGCCCTATAAAAGGGCTCTGCCAGCGCGCAGTCAGCGAGCAGCGGCATGTTCTCATTCAAAGCGATGCAAAGCGATGCAGGACTGTTTTATATGTGACACAAATTTATTAATTTCCCCTTCTTAATCCCTTATCTGGAGTTTTCTTTTGTTTTTTGGGCCAAAAGTCAAGTGATCGCTCGCTCCCTCCTCCTTCTCTCCCTCCGCTGAAATGAACAAGGAAATGGCTGAGGTTGTCACGAGAATTAAACTCGGGTTTTACGTTGCTGCCCGAGTCCCATCAGATTTTCTGGTCTTCTGGTGAGCTGGACCAGCGATCCATGGTTTTATTGTATTTTATTAAAAAGTTTTATTAACATATAAACACAGAATTTGCAGCGCGGCAGCCGGCAGCAAGAGAAAAGCTGCAGGAGGCGGAGCAGTTGTCAAGTTCACCAGAGCACGGGGAGCAGCCATACATGGCTCTGAGGGGAGGGAGCAGAATGCTTTCCCTGTTCAAAATATCCAATGGTTTTGTTCCTCAGCAGAGGCCAACGCCTCCAGCAAGAATCGTTTTAAAATGGAGAAAGTCCAGACCCTAGTCTGAAGCGAAGTGAAGGACAGGGTCTGGTTTTAACCAGGCTATCATTGTTCTTACCTCACAGGTAAGTTTCGCAGGAGAGTGAGAGTCCACCCATCTTGGTATTGTCATCATGTCATTCTGTGGACATCACAGGTTCACATATTTAATGAAATCTCCAACCAAAAGCATGCACACTCATCTGTTTCCTTACCTCTGTGAAATCAAATGGCGCTTCCATCACAAAGTAGAGAGCATACTGTGGAGAAACGTGATTATGTCTTCTGAGCGGACAGGTGGCTGTGTTCCCTGCAAGTTGGTGGCTGCTGGATGGACAGGAGTCTGTGCTGATGCATAGCTGGACACCATCTTGAAAGTCATAGTGTGTTTCACCAAATGATTCAGAAACCTGTCCCTTCTGTCAATGGTTAACGACGAACAGTGTGTAACTGGCTGCTAGACTTCCTGACCTGGAGACCACAGACAGCACAGGTCGGGAGTAACACATCTAGCACCATCACATTGAACACAGGGGCCCCACAAGGATGTGTGCTGAGCCCCCTTCTATTCACCCTGCTAACACACGACTGCACACCATCATACAGCTCCAACCACTTCATCAAGTTTGCGGACGACACAACAGTGGTGGGTCTCATCAGCAACAACGATGAGACGGACTACAGGAACGAGGTGAGCCGCCTGGCCTTGTGGTGCGGACACAACAATCTCACTCTCAACGTGGAGAAGACAAAGGAGATTGTTGTGGACTTCAGGAAGAGGGATGCCCAACATGCCCCTCTGACCATCAACAGCACCGCAGTGGAGAGAGTAGACAGCACCAAGTTCCTGGGAGTGCACGTCTCAGAGGACCTGTCCTGGAGCAGGAACACTGCATCACTGGCCAAGAAGGCTCACCAGCGTCTCTACTTTCTCCGCAAGCTGAAAAGGGCTGGAGCTTCAACCCCCATCATGTGCACCTTCTACAGAGGTGCCATAGAAAGTGTCCTGACCAGCTGCATCACTGTGTGGTTTGGTGCATGTACTGCATCCTGCCGCAAGAGCCTCCAGCGCATCGTGAGAGCAGCTGAGAAGATTGTCGGCACCTCCTTCCCCTCACTGCAGGACTTACACAGCAACCGCCTCACTCGGAAAGCCCTCTGCATGGCAGGTGATCCCACACACCCACTACACAGCTGCTTCAGCCTGTTGCCATCAGGGAGGAGACTGAGAAGTCTCCAGGCTCGAACCAGCAGACTGAGAGACAGCTCTGTTCATCAGGCAGTCAGGATGCTAAACACTCTGCCTGCTCTGCCCCCCTCCCATTTGAACTGCCTTAACACTAAAAACTTTCTCACACATTACCACACAACACAAAGATTTTAACACTGGACTCTGTGTCATCAAACGGGTTATTCACTAAACTCTCGGTCATGTGCTCATTCAGTTTGCACTACTTCTCATATTTGCACTAATGTTTGTATTACATCACTGCCTATAGTCATAATACTGTTTACATTCTCTGTTTACATACTACTGTTTACATTCAATGTTTACATTTATTAATACTGTTTACATTTATTACTACTGCTTACATTTATTACTACTGTTTACATTTACACTACTTTTATATCTACACCACTGCTGATACATATACAGTATTCTCTGACCAGCCTCATTTAAGGATGCCCAATGTGCCTTACTGCATATGCCACTTTTGCCTCTATAACAACATCAACTACTGCCTCATGCATATACTGTGTACATTAGCTCATATGCTGCTTTGCCACTTTGCAAATGTCAATGCTAGAACCTTTAGTTTATTTTATAGTTATACTTTTTATACTTTTTTATACTAGTATGCAAAAACTCAGGACAGTATTATGTTCATTAAATGTTTAGTGTTTTAGTTTTAGTTTTAGAGTTGGTGTAAATTTTCATACTCTTATACCACTATGCAAAAACTCAGGACAGTGTTAGTTTTACTATTTTATGCTTATGTCTATTATTATATGTTTCAGTGTTTCAATGTTTAAGTGGTTACTGTTGCACCGAGGGACTGAGAGAAACGCAATTTCAGTCCTGTGTATGTTCTGTACATATTGCAGTTCTGACAATAAAGTTCACTTTGACTTTTGAACAGTAATGAAAGTGAGATGTGTCTCTACAGGGTAGGCCACATCTGAAGATAAGGAATTCTGCAGTAACAAAAAGAAATGAATAAAATTAAAAATAACATCTATATAAACTACAGATATGTTTAAACAAGAAATGGTTCATTCCCACTCAAAATAGAGCAAGGACACAGTGAGCTACAAACAACAAAAATGTAATACATGTAACACATCAGGAAATATACAAATGATTTGTTTTATTAAAAAAAGGCATGTCTGAAATGAATCACTTTATGTTCTTTAACATTATTCTTCCAGTTTTGCACGATTCACCAACTAATTTTATGAGTCATAAATATACAGCAAACAATTAATTAAAATTGAATTGAATGTATGAATTACGAATTAGTTTACAGCTGTTAATTATATGTTCAACCTCATCTAGAAAAGCGTTTATTTATTTATTTACTATGTGAAAAAAGTTTTAAGAAGGTAAAAATACCTTTTGCTGACTTTGTGCGTTTTCCACTGTGGATCGTGTGGCCTCAAACAACTTGCGCTTCTGTGATGAAAATAGCGCCCCCTTCATTTCCGGAGTGCAATAGCACCACTTCCGGGACTGACAGTGGTCCGGCTCCGCCCCATTCTGCAGGCTGCAGCGAGGACCTTCTTTAGATGTGGCAAAAGTGAAGCAACAGAGACGCTCTGATATACCGGTACTGCTGCAATGGGCCAGCCCGCTCAGCGAGGTGTCTACGTACGTATACTGTATGTCTATGTTAAATTCAGCAAAAGGCTGTTAACAAAAAGCTAGCTAAATGTTAAAGCAGCAACAGATAGCTACAAGGTTTAAAAAAAACACAAAAACTAAATGTTAAAGTAATAAACAGTGCTTAATTTGAGCCGGATCCTGCCGGAACAAAATCCGGGAGCTCTCATTTTCACCGTGAGCGTTCCGGCAACTGGAGGACCCACCACGGACTCCGCCCCCCCTGCAATTTGTGTTCCGGCATCAATTGTTTTACAAGTTAAGCCGTGGTCATTAAAGGGTACAGGTAAGTAGAAACTAAAAGTAGTAACAGGCTAGCAAAAAAATAAAACAACATACCATTAATGTTAACTAAAAGTTACATTTAGCAGAAT
>JBBPBX010084465.1:0-15299 GCA_038048925.1 Garcialebias charrua
CGGCCGAGCTCCATCGGTAAAAGCTCGGCCACCAGGCGCTCGCCAACGTGCCCCACCTCCGGGCCTGGCTCCAGAGTGGGGCCCCGGTGACCCGCGTCCGGGCGAGGGAACATTGTATCCATTAATTGTACTCATCATAAGGGGTTTTTGGGCTGCACTTTGTCTGGTCCCTCACCTAGGACCTGTCTGCCTTGGGACCCATAACTAATGACATAAAACTATAATGTAAATTAACAGTCCTGCAGTAAATACCAACTTTGTGAAGGTTATGGTGTTAAAGTAATTTTATTCAAACATGTTGATTAAGATATTATTGTATAAGACAGAAAATTAGATATTGTACCTTTGTGATACTTTGCAACATTCAAGTAATTCTCCTGTAGTTTAACCTGGAAAATATAAAAAATACTCATCTCCACGATCACATGTTTCTTTAAAGATAATGTCACAATTTATGCTGCAGTCTTTGACAAAGGATCTATAATTTTAGATTAACCACGTCATTCTCGCAGGAAAAAAGGCTATATTTTGAGAGTTCAGTGGAATTACCATTTGATTTGATTTGATGTTTATTCATTCATTTTAAAAGAACAATACAAGACAGTTTCATCATATACAAGAATACAAGTAGGATAAAATGAAGGGAGCAGAAAGAAGATGAAATCTTGTTATATCTCCCCCTTATTTCACAGTTTGTTCAACCAATGATAACCTTCAAACTACATCACAAAATGAATGGGCCTCATTCATGAACCGTTCGTACGCACAGATTTGTGCTTAAACTGTGCTTACGAGTGATTTAGGATCATTTGTGGCATCCAACAATATTTTCGTATCCTAGGATTTTTTTCAGATACGAACAAAATCTACGTGTGGTCCGGACCTGTCGTATATTTTACGAACAATAGTCTGCTGGCCTTTTCTCCACTAATAACCTCATATTTCGTTATTTAGAGAATATTTAGAGCATAAAAACAATTAAATGCAACGACACATATTGGTTAAATTAAAATGAAGCGGCTTCAAACCCCCCCCCCCGCACCCCCGCCCCTCGTCCACCACCGCGCCACCTGCGCGTGGGCGCCCGTGCCCCGGGGTTAATAAAAATCACGCACCACCACGCCATGCGCCACCCTCGGCGCGACCACCTCCAGCCGTGCCACGCTCAGCGCGACCACCTCCAGCCGTGCCACGCTCAGCGCGACCACCTCCAGCCGTGCCACGCTCAGCGCGACCACCTCCAGCCGTGCCACGCTCAGCGCGACCACCTCCAACCCGTGCATCGCTCAGCGCGACCACCTCCAGCCGTGCCACGCTCAGCGCGACCACCTCCAACCCGTGCATCGCTCAGCGCGACCACCTCCAACCCGTGCCACTCACGGCGCGAGCACCTCCTCCTGCTGTCATGTCGGCACAACATTCCTTGACCACCTCCTGACCACCTGCTGTCCGTGCTGCGGCGAGACGTTTTTCTGAAGCCATTTTCAGATCAAACCATTTATTCTTGATGTCTGATACAGTATGACCCACGGGAGAACATGCACCATATTAATATGAAGTGAACTGTAGTTTCGAGACACTTTAAACAACATGTCCTCATCCCTACTCGTCATATATAAAATGCTTCTGTTCAAGAACACATCCGACACTTGCGGGGGGGGAGCGGGAGCGGGGGGGGGTAGCAGTGCGCGACCACCTCCAGCCGTTCTGAGCAGAACTCAGAGCGTAAAGTTCTTCTTTTTACTTCTTGAGTTTGAATGAATGGACACTTCCTGCTGTCAGAGGCAGGAAACTAGATCCTTATATGGTGTTTTGAGGGGTGGAATTTATGTAAATGACATTTCCGCGGGCACGCGCAGCTGATTAGAACAGGTGGGATTCATCATGTTTACGCAGCCATTTACACACGTTTCCTCATCATAGAAGAGTTTGTTGGATCTGACGTGGCATGTTCTTACGAACGCTTCGTAAGAACAAAAGTAGGAGAAACGTAGGATTAGAATACGAACAGTTTCATGAATGAGGGCCAATAATTCTACTTAATTCTCTAACTGTAATACACAAACTACATCATTCTAACTGTAATACACAAACTACATCAGAAAATGAATAATTCTACTTAATTTTTCTAACTGTAATACACAAACTACATCACAAAATGAATAATTCTATTTAATTTTTCTAACTGTAATACACAAACTACATCACAAAATGAATAATTCTACTTAATTTTTCTAACTGTAATACACAAACTACATCACAAAATGAATAACTCTACTTAATTTTTCTAACTGTAATACACAAACACACTAAGCTACATCATCAGTCAACATAAGTGTAATACACAAACACACTAAGTTACATCATATATAGTTTTTGAGCAAGTCCTTTTTGACCTTTTTCTTAAATGTATACATTGATTTTGCATTTTTAACATCACTCTCCAGAGCATTCCACAATCGAACTCCCTGAATTGAGGTAGACCGTCCCTTTAAGCTGGTTCTGAATTGTGGTTTGATGAATATCTCTGTCCCTTTGAGATTGTAATAACTTTGTCTTTTTATAAAATTTCTTTGGATATTTAAAGGTAATGTGTTATTATGAGCCCTATACATAACTGATAAAATACTATATTCTACCAATTCCTGGAATTTCAATAAATTTAGCTGAAGAAACAAGGTGTTTGATGGGTGACTGAAATGTTTTCTGGTGATTACTCTTACAGCTCTCTTTTGTAAAATAAAAACAGGCTTTGTAATTGTTTTGCACGCTTTTCCCCAAACCTCAATACAATAGATTAAACGTGGAACAATGATTGTGTTATACAACATATACAGAGCTTTATCAATTAAAAAATCCCTGACTTTATACAGTACTGCAATTGATCTAGCTATTTTTGTTTTAATGGAATTTACATGATGTTTCCATGTCAGTTTGTCATCAATGATAACACCCAGAAACTTCACTTCACTCACTTTACAGATCACAACATCTTCAATTTCAAATGGATCGTCAACAATTCTCTTTTTGTTACTGAATATCATGTAATTAGTTTTATCTAAATTCAAAGATAATTTGTTTAATTTAAACCAAGTTTGTATTTTTATAAATTCTGTTTTCATCATATCCAAAATCTGTTTTATGTCTTTACCCGAACAGAAAAATGTGGTGTCATCGGCAAAAAGAACACATTTAAGAAGTCCTGACACATTTACCAAGTCATTCACATATAAAATAAATAACTTTGGTCCAAGCACAGAGCCCTGAGGAACTCCACAAGTGATATCACGGAGGTCAGATCTAACATCATTTATTTGCACAAACTGTTTCCTATCTTTCAAATAGCTAGATACCCACTGTAATGCTGGTCCTCTAATACCATATTTATTTAGTTTTTCAAGGAGAATGGTGTGGTCAATGGTATCAAATGCTTTTTTTAGATCAACAAAAACACTAACACAGTACTGTTTATGATCGACAGCATTAGTTATTTGTTCCATTAAATCCATGAGAGCCATTGATGTAGAGTTTTTTCCTCTAAACCCATACTGACTGCTACTTAAAATATTTTGTTTATCAATAAATTGATCCAATCTGGTCACAAATAGTTTTTCTAGAATTTTTGAGAACTGTGGTAACAAGGATATTGGCCTATAATTATTGAATACACATTTATCACCATTTTTAAAAAGAGGAATTACCTTTGCTACTTTCATGTTATCTGGAAATATTCCTGTTGAAAAAGATAAATTGCATATATATGTAAACGGTTCAATAACATAACTCATTATTTCATATATAAAGCTCTACAGAGAGTGGTGAAGTCTGCACAGAAGTCTGTTGGAGTCAGTCTCCCCACCATCACAGACATTTACACCTCCAGATGCAGGAAAAGAGCCACCTGCATCATGAAAGACCTCACTCACCCAGCACACTCACTCTTTGCCCCACTCCCCTCAGGACGGAGGTTGAGGAGCATCAAATGTACAGTGTTGGGAATGTTACTTCAAAAAAGTAATTAATTATAGTTACTAGTTACTTCGCCCAAAAAGTAACTGAGTTAGTAACTGAATTACTCACCTATAAAAGTAATTAGTTACCAGGGAAAGTAACTATTGTTTGTTTGGTTGGTTTAAGTTTAGATATATCTACGAATTTTAAGTAGAAATGCTTACAGCACCTCAACAGAACATGACTGTTTGACATACTATACTTCAAGTTTTTTCTTCATTACAAAATACAGGTTAACAAAATAATATAACAATTGTGTTTTTCAGCTCTATGTACACCCTGTACTGTTCAAGTGTTTTCTTAGAAATAAAAGTAAACAGTTAAAATAAGTGCTTTGTAGTGTAAAATAAAATCAAACTCTCACACAACTGGTTCTTCAAGAATTTTCTTAAAAACAAAAGAATCATTTTCACAATATGAAGTACTTTTAAAACAGTACTGAAAAGCTGAATTACCTGAGCTGTTGTGAGATGCTTGTCAGATCAGATACGACGGACGTACACTTCGCTCCGGGACATAATGTACACTTCACATGCACGTTCTTGCCTTTTACCTCAAGGAGAGTAAAGTAATTTCTGTATTTCCACTTTGAAAACGCCAACTTTCCATCCAGACTCGCCATTGCTGCCAGACTTCTGTTAACTTTTCAGATTTGAAGCTTCCTGCCTGCAGCGTGTGAGCTGAACAACAAAACCGCTGATTGGCTGACCTCTGACTGACACTCTACCTCAGCCAATCAGCATCATCCTTATCGTTTCGCCCCTCCCTCCCCTCTGCTCCCACGTCTATGCTCCTACCCCCCTCCCCTCTGCTGCTTCCCCCTCCACCGTCCCTCACAAGGGAAAAAAAAAGTAAACAAGCAGCGAGAGACAGCGCGCAGAAGACAAAATAACGTACACCATTTTAGTGTTTGTAACGGTAACGGCGTTGTAACGATAGACATAGTAACTACTTAGATTACCCGTTAATGAAAAAAATAACTCCGTTTGTAACGCCGTTTATTTATAACTCCGTTATTCCTATCACTGCAAATGTATAACCACTAGACTGAGGAACAGCTTCTACCCTGAGGCTGTTAGACTCATGAATAAATAAATAATAAGAATAAACACTGCAAAATATCACATCATGCTGATGCTGATCTGTTTTCTTGTTGCTGTGTTCATCTGTGACCATCTGCTCATACAGACTCATGTTCGTGCTGCTGTTTATAATGATGTTTTTCCACTACATTAGGGCTTAGTGTATTACTAGTTGATGTTTCTCTTAGTTAATTCTAGATGTTATTACTGTTTTTCTCTTGCATTTGTTGTTGGATGTAACTGGGACCCCGTGTACATAATCTCGTTTTCATCACATGTACCACATGCCGTGCAAATGACAATAAAGACTCTCTGACTCTCTGACTCTGATTGTTTCTTTTACGAACATCATATCCATGTCCACCCAGTCTTTTGATCTCTTGTCTGAGAGATTTTTTACCATTTTCATAATTTCCTCTTTGTTAGTTCCATTAAGAAAAATACTGTTGGTGCAGCTTTTAATTGAATGACACACATTATCTACTTTTGGTATTTTAGCTGCAAGGCTTGATCCAATATTTACAAAATATTGATTAAATTCATTTACGATATCATTCTCATCATGTATTTCTTTGTCATCTTTCACAAAATATTTTGCAATGTTCGTTTTCGCTTTATGACTTTTTAGAACATCATTTATAACTCGCCATGTTGTTTTAGTGTCACCATTACTCTTGTTTAATAAATCACTATAGTATTCTTTCTTGCATTTTCTTATAATCATTACCAATTTATTTTTATATTTTTTATATTTTTCTTCAGCTTGTTGTGTTCTCGTTTTTAAGAAACATGAATACAAGTAATTTTTTTACAAGCATTTCTCAACCCTTTAGTCATCCAAGGTTGGTCGACAATATTTCTTTTTCTACGATTTCTTTGCACACAATTCTTTTCATACAGAGCTTCTAAAATATTCATAAATTCATCATATGATCTGTTAACATCATCAATATACACGTCCTTCCAGTTTTGCTTCTGTAAATCATCTTTTAATTGATCCATAGCTTTTTTTGATGTGTTTATTATTTTTTTCTTAATTGTAACTTCTTTTGTAATGTTTTGATCATTTCTGTAGATAGTGAAAACTGGTAAATGATCACTTAAATCAGTTGTTAAGATACCACCTGTCACATCCCCATTTGTTATATTTGTGAAAATGTTGTCAATTATCGTAGCACTATGAGTTGTAATTCTTGTTGGTTTTGATATTAACGGATAAAGATTTAAACTATACATTGAATTTAGAAATGTGCTGATGTTATTTGAATCTGTTTTATTTCCCAGGTCAATATTAAAGTCTCCACACAAGAAAACTTTTTTATTTAAACTCTTTTCCAATAGTTGTATGATTTTATCGGTGAATATTTCTATATTTGATCCTGGTGATCGATATACACAACTTATGGATATGTTTTTAGCATTTTCGTTTAATATTTCTATTGTTATTATTTCCATAAGATTGTCAACAATTATTGACATTTCATTAATTATTCTACACTTTATTTCATTTTTGACAAATAGAGCTACTCCACCACCTTTTTTATTGTTTCTGTTTAAATGATATAATTCATATCCTTCGATGTGAACATTATTTTTGTTTTCATCATTAAGCCATGTCTCTGACAGTGCTATTAATGTAAAAGTTCTGTTTAACTGTTTTAAATAATCTGTTATTTTGGATATATTTGCATTTATACTTCTACTATTGATGTGAATAACAGAGAGATCTCCATTTGTTATATTGATGTCATTAAACTGTTCTTCATTATAGTATTCAGTCTTTTATAGCAGGATAAAAGTTTGTATCAACCATATCTTCAACATTGTATATTTTAAACTCTTGAGTCTTCGTTTGTTGTTGTCATGTTTTAATGTATTTGTTTGTTCGTTCATTTTTGTCAATTTTTGTGTATGAACATGTGATAGTGATTGGTGATTTGTCATTTTTGAGCTCATCTAAATGTGTCTAAGTCTTTCAGATCTTTTATTATTTTAGCTTGAGAACTTTCCTGTACTTTGATCCATATGTTTCCGTTTCTTGTCCAAGTTTTTGTTCTTTTTTTGTTCTTTTTCAACAACCTTGCTTCATGTGCAATGTTTGCGTTTTTTTTAGTTAGGTGTTCATTCATGTAGACGTTAGTGTTTATGAGTTTCTTTGACTGCATCATTACCCTGTTTCTTTGTTTCCTTCCAATGAATCTGACGACTACTGATGGTTTAAGTTTGTTAGCTCTATTGGGCAGTGTGTAACAGGTGGAAATGTCATCATGTTTAATGTTAATGTCTTTGCCATTTAAGAAAGTGACTACCTGATCCTCCAGAGACTGCAGTTGTTCTGGTGGTGGTCCTTCAGTCGTGTTAGTGCCTGCAACTACTTCTGCCGGTGTCCGGCGTTTAACCTCGAGTCCAGAAATTACCAGATTCTCGCCTCTTATGTATTGTTCCATGTCATCACACTTTTGTTCTAATTGAGCTAATCGTTCATCTCTGATGATCCCCTGAGCTTTCATTTGCTTCATCTTCTCTACCAGTTGAGTAATGTTTTTTTGCTCAGCTCTCAAACTTGCAAGTTCCTCAGTGAGAAAGTTTATTGCATTTTTCAATTCCTCCATTAACTCCAAATTTTTTTCCACCGAGTTTTGTCTCAGCGACTCCTGTTTCTTTTTTCTCCCAGGACTCATCTCGCCTGCTTCTTCTGGCCTGGATACAGAAATTCACTGTTCCACAGCAACTCGCTCGCCGATCTGCTCCCGTCCACAGCAACTCGCTCGCTGCTCTGCTCCCGTCCACAGCAACTCGCTCGCTGCTCTGCTCCCGTCCACAGCAACTCGCACGTTGCTCTGCTCCCGTCCACAGCAACTCGCTCGCTGCTCTGCTCCCGTCCACAGCAACTCGCTCGCTGCTCAGCTCCCGTCCAACAGCAACTCGCTCGTTGCTCTGCTCACGTCCAACAGCAACTCGCTCGCTGCTCTGCTTCTGTCCACAGCAATTCGCACGTTGCTCTGCTCCCGTCCACAGCAACTCGCACGTTGCTCTGCTTCTGTCCACAGCAACTCGCTCGCTGCTCTGCTCCCGTCCACAGCAACTCACTCGCTGCTCTGCTCCCGTCCAGAGCAACTCGCTCGTTGCTTTGCTCACGTCCAACAGCAACTCGCTCGCTGCTCTGCTCCCGTCCAACAGCTACTCGCTCGTTGCTCTGCTCCCATCCAACAGCAACTCACTTGTTGCTCTGCTCCCGTCCAACAGCAACTCGCTCGTTGCTCTGCTCCCGTCCAACAGCAACTCACTCGTCGCTCTGCTCTCGTCCAACAGCTACTCGCTCGTTGCTCTGCTCCCGTCCAATAGCAACTCGCTCGCTGCTCTGCTTCCGTCCACAGTAACTCGCTCGTTGCTTTGCTCACGTCCAACAGCAACTCGCTCGCTGCTCTGCTTCTGTCCACAGCAACTCACACGTTGCTCTGCTCCCGTCCAACAGCTACTTGCTCGCTGCTCTGCTTCCGTCCACACTAACTCGCTCGCTGCTCTGCTCACGTCCAACAGCAACTCGCTCGCTGCTCTGCTCCCGTCCAACAGCTACTCGCTCGTTGCTCTGCTCCCGTCCAACAGCAACTCGCTCATTGCTCTGCTCCCGTCCAACAGCTACTCGCTCGTTGCTCTGCTCCCGTCCAACAGCAACTCACTTGTTGCTCTGCTCCCGTCCAACAGCAACTCGCTCGTTGCTCTGCTCCCGTCCAACAGCAACTCACTCGTCGCTCTGCTCTCGTCCAACAGCTACTCGCTCGTTGCTCTGCTCCCGTCCAATAGCAACTCGCTCGCTGCTCTGCTTCCGTCCACAGTAACTCGCTCGTTGCTTTGCTCACGTCCAACAGCAACTCGCTCGCTGCTCTGCTTCTGTCCACAGCAACTCACACGTTGCTCTGCTCCCGTCCAACAGCTACTTGCTCGCTGCTCTGCTTCCGTCCACAGTAACTCGCTCGCTGCTCTGCTCACGTCCAACAGCAACTCGCTCGCTGCTCTGCTCCCGTCCAACAGCTACTCGCTCGTTGCTCTGCTCCCGTCCAACAGCAACTCGCTCATTGCTCTGCTCCCGTCCAACAGCTACTCGCTTGTTGCTTTGCTCACGTCCAATCCACCTTATTTTCTTTTTCGCGCCACTACCCATAATCACTGATGGCATACTGTAGTTACATTGAAAAAGTAACTTAGTTAAGTTACTGATTAGTCTTTGGGAAAAGTAACTTAGTTAAGTTACTGATTACTTGATTTGGAAAGTAACTAAGTTAGATTACTAAGTTACTTTATTAGTTACTTTCAGCAGTTGCTGACAACAGCCCTCTGTCATAAATCACAATACATAAAAAATGTAAATGTATTAATAAAATAATTACTAATGAAAATATTCAAAAACAAAATGGTCTTTCTTGACTTCATTAAACATAAATACTTGTTTTTATAAAACATAAAATAGTCTGAGTTCATTAAACATAAATACTTTTTATAAAAAATAAGGAAATATTTCTTGATTTCAATATCATAAATGAAGGTTGAATGAATAAAGGAATACTTGCTTTATATAAAAAATAGTGTCTTTCTTGACCACTAAACAACTAATATTTTTTACAAAAAAGTCTTTCTGTAAACACGTTTTAAAATAAATAATATAATAAAGACAGTCTTTCAACATCAAAATCAGTGTTTTATTTTTATTTTATGAAATTGTGTACACATGGGTCTTAGCATCCAAACAAACATATAAATTGTAAAAGAAAAACTAATACGCTCTAAGATATGAATTAAGAAATACTCTGAAAAATATATTTCTGAATCAAAGCCCCAGTTCTCACATAGCACAGGGACCCAAACAGCTGTAACTGTGCAAAAGAAATATCTCAAAATAAATGTTTTTTTCCTTCATAATAAAACCAAAAACACAGCTGTGCACTTAAAATTACAACAAAAAACATATCCATAAAGTAATAACAAAAATATATTTCTGAATCAAAGCCCCAGTTCTCACACACAGCACAGGGACCTTTATTAACAAACAGCTGTAACTGTGCAAAAGAAATATCTCAAAATAAATGTTTTTTCCTTCATAATAAAACCAAAAACACAGTTGTGCACTTAAACATCTCGTTTGTAGCTGCCAGGGCCACCCAGTCATTTACACATGAATTCATCATGTCAGCATCGTCAACGTCAATCACCCTTAAAGCTGCCATCAACGGCAGTTTTTACACAGCAGGGGGGGGGGGGGGGTGCAGGAGCGGGTGAAGGGTTTGTATTCAGTGAGGGAGAGGAGGAGGGGCTGGATGCAGGCGCAGATTCATGAGTGAAACAGTGGAGTTGGGTCAGTAAACCAGTGGTTGTACCTCATTAACAAAAGCTGTTCAAACCTCCTATCCGAAAGTCTATTTCTTCTAGGTGTGAGCACGAGACCTCCCAGACTAAAAAGACGTTCCACAGGAGCACTTGAAGGTGTTGGAGTGTTATACTTCATGAAAATTTTCTTAATGTTTGAAAATTTATGCAGAATTTGAAGATCATATGCTGACCTCAGGTATTCCATGACTTCCTGTTCTGCAGAGTAGGTCTCGTCTGGCTGTGTCTCAAAAGTGAAAAAGTCCATCACACCTTGGCTAGCAGTTGTGACGGGACTCTGTGGTGCAGGTTCAGAAGCCGTTGTGACGGGACTCTGAGGTGCAGGTTCAGAAGCCGTTGTGACGGGACTCTGAGGTGCAGGTTCAGAAGCCGTTGTGCGGCACGCTGCTATCAGAAGCTCTTTTACTCTCTCCCTCCTATCTGCGTCTCTTAGCCATCGGAGTTTGAAATTAGGACAACTGACAGCTGCAAGTAGGGCATCTTTGTTGTCCAGCATACCGGCAAAACGAGTCTGGATAGCCTGAAAAATATAATTGATATGTTTTGATACATGGCCTACTAATATGCAATTGAATTACAGTACAGTACTTGCAAACCATGCCTAATGTGGGATCAATATCATGACTTTTTTTTAAGAGTGTGTCTCAGTTTAATTTTTGTTAATAAATGATAAAGCAGCTTATTTTAGGATGTACCGCTTACAGCTTTATTCAGCTTACTTCAATGTTTTAGTACTTTTACTGACTTATTTCTGCTAATTTCAGATCTGTATGCTCCTTTCTGCAAATTTTTGGAAGAATCAGATATTTCTGCTATTTCAGCTACTATTTAGCTATTTTATGATAATTTCAGCTTTTTCAGCTATTTCCACATTTTTTTTATCAATCCAACTTTTTTCAGCCTAATTCTGCAAAACTATAATCTCTACAAATTTCTAAGACATTTAAGCTTCTTTCTGCTATTTTAGATAATATTCAGCTGTTTTTTGCTAATTCTTGAACAAATGGCATTCACACATGCATTTTCGCAGGAAATGCAATTTCTCTATTTAGTCTTACATTCTGCTCATTAGACATCAGAATTATAATTCTGAAACATATCAAGTATGCCTTCTTTGAACTAGAGCAGGGGTCTGCAACCTTTACGATCAAAAGACCCAGTTCACTGCAACACTAGCTGTGTTTCCATCCATTTTCATTTCGTATTTTGAGCTACCTCGCAAATATGTAAATACAAATTAATGCAGATCAGAAGTGTTTCCATCTACTGGCTTGAAGCGCTTCTTCCAAGCCGCGCACAGCGTCATTACGTCAGACGTCAGCGTCATTACGTCAGACGTCAGCACTGCGCATGTCTACAGTAAACAGGAAGTAGCGGTTGAAAACAGAACCCGGCCACACATCTCGTCAAAATGGAGAGAATATTTCAGGTACGTGTTGCTATCGGGCGAGTTGTATTTATTCTGTCATGCCAACTAGTTTTAGCGATGTTACATGTTGTCCGGAGCGGAAACAGCTGAACGTCACGTGACGTGAATGTTCGCTACGTCAGAAATGAGTCGGAAAATGTGTTTCCATCTGTCGTTTAGCGCATCTCAAATCCCAAAAACCACCTCAAGCGAGCGTATAAACTTTTTAGCGTATTTCAGGAAGTAACCTCGCATTTTGCCGTTTCCATTAAGCTTTTCTGCTGCGCTACTTCAAAATGCGCAGCTCGAAACCTTGATGGAAACACGGCTACAGTGAAGGTGGTGCTGCCATTAGCATGGTTTGGAATGTTTGCTACTCAATCACAAACAATGGAATCAAGTCCCAAAGGTATTTTCTGAGTAGCAGCAACAGCTTTCTCATTAACACCCATCACCCACCGTTTAGCATTTACAAGAAGAAACTCTCCAAGGATTCAAATTAATCAAACTGTCATTTGACAGTCTCTGGTAGAAGTAGTACTCATTTGAAAATGCTGGTAGCCCCAGTGTTAAGATTTTTATTATTGTTAATATAGTTTATTTATTGTACAGTGTTGTTTATTTAGAATATTATCCAAATGGGTCACTTTTATTTATTACTATATTATACAATACAGTACAAATATATTTTTGGCATATTTTCAAAATACCTGTAAACATTTTGTAAGTCTTTATTTTGTCTTTTTTTTTTGTACAGAAAATAAACCGAACCGAGCCCTCCTTGTAATTGAACCAAACCGAAATGAAATTTTAGCGTACAGTTACACCTCTAGTTCTAGGATTCTTATTGTATCTGTTTTCTTCTTTTTTTTGTGATGATGAATATACTGTAGTGTACAATGTACAAAAATAGTGTGATGTAAGGAATTTTAGCTAGCTTACAGATGGAACATACCTGCACAATAGCATCTGGAAGGCCTGCAGTCATCCTGGAGAGAGAATCTTTCACAGCCAGGGTCTTCTGCATCAGGACTTCTAGTGTGGGCAGTAAAGTCCCATAAGGGCAGTCACCTGTTGTTTGAAAAAAGAGGCAGATATAATAAGATTTTTTCTTCTTTCTGCTACCTTTCATTTTTTTATATTTTGTACGTTATCATTTATGGGATTGTTTTGTATTGTTTTTTTGTAAACAAAATGAACAAATTTAATAAACATAAACAAACCTTGTAGGATGTCCAGAGCTGCAGTCAGGGGCTTCATGACGGTGCAGTACTCATGCAGGAACTGGTACTCTCGGTCTATGAAGCACTTAATTCCCAGCTTGCTGCATAGAGTATTCAGCTCATGCATGGGGATTTCTGCAATTCTTGTTACAGCGTAAAAAAATGAATTCCACCTTGTGGATGTTGGGACCAGGAGCTTTCTTTTGCTGACTTCCTCCACTGCTTCTGATGCGAGGGTAGATCTGCTTGATTTGGTCCATAGCGCTGTGCATTTTGCTGTGCTACTCCTATAAACAGCCTTGCTCTCTGCATGTGAAGTTAAATATTTCTCAACATCACTTGTGGAAATGAGGTTGATGGTGTGGGAGGCACACCTATGGTGTGGGGGTAGAGATAGTTGGCCATCACCTTCATTCCCAGCTGAGAGGATTTCTGACAGATCCAAAAAACTGACACCATCATCTGTGCAGGTGGATTCTTCCTCCTCCATCTCATCATCAGACTCCCTGACAGGCTGAAAAACTTTAAACGCCTTCACAAAGTTGGATCCATTATCAGTCACTGTTGCAACTACTTTGTTGCCTAATCCATATGAAGCGTGAATGTTTTCAATTTCTGCACCAATAACATCATATGTGTGTCTACCGCGAATCCTTCTACATGCCAGTGCAGCTTTGTTGCGCTCCAATGTGGATCTATGGATCCAGTGGAGCGTTACTCCCATATAGCTTCTGTTACCGGCATTAGCAGTCCAAATATCAGCGGTAGTTGACACAAAGTCCACATCATTCAGCGCAGCCTTCAGCTTTCTCTCCATCGCTGCGTACTCCTGCTCCAGATATGCAGAGAACGCTCCTCTGTGAGGCAGCTCAGCATTTACAGCGGTGGGGATTCGGTTTATTATTGCACGAAATGAAGGTGCGTCAACCGTGTTCAAGGGCAGCATTTCTTCTACTAAATATCGTCCAACCAACTTTTTTAATTCATTGCCACTTACTCGTTTTGCACCGAAGTCAAGTTTCAGTTGTTTTGGTGGCGGGGGACCTCCTGCAGACGGAGCAGCTCTCTTTGATCCAGCTGGAGAGGCTTGCTGCTCCTCCATCAGTTTCACTGTCCCGTGCTGCGACTCCAAATGTTTCTTTAGGTTTGAAGTGGTGTTTTTGAAGCAAGACAGCCCCTTCTCGCCAGCACAGAGCGTACAACGCACCTTTATGTTGTCATCCTTTGCTGAAAGAAACTCAAAATAGTGCTGGTATTTCCAGCTGGAAAAAGCGTATCTTACTCCTGAGCCTGGCTCCATAACTGAACTGCAGTAAAATCTCCTCCTCCTCTCAGTTCCGAGTGAGCGCACCGTCCTCAGCTCAGTCCAGTCTGTGTATATGTTCCTGACTGTCACGCACGCTGCGGTGTCAGGTTTCAGTCAGCTGTGACCGAATTTCCGCATCTTTTTTTAATCACTCCCCGGCCGAGAGAGACGCATTGAGGAAATAAAATTAAATTACAGTACTACAGAAAATGACAAATAACTAAGTAACGCACAATAATTTGGAGAAAGTAACTTTAATCTGATTACTGCAGTTTGAAAAGCAACGCGTTAGATTACTAGTTACTGAAAAAAGTGGTCCGACCAGAGTAACGCGTTACTTTGTAACACGTTACTTTGTAACGCGTTACTGACATCACTGCCCATAATTCATAGCAGAAGCCAGGAATGTACTTCCGCCCGCGGTCCCGCACTCTTGTTTACGTTTGTGAGGAAACATACTTGCTAGCGATTTATTTATTTATTTACACAAAAGTTTCCTTTACCTCACGTAAATGGAAGCACATAAGAGGTGGATACATTCCAAGGATGTTTTAAGAAGCTGCGAAGATAAGACGTTAACTGCGAAGATAAGACGTTATCTGTGCTTCAGCTGTCACTGAGCAGTGACAGCTGAAGCACAGATAACGTCTTATCTCACTGCTCACGGACAGGCTGACTGGACACTGTGGAAGGTACATCACTTATCTGATATCAGAATATTTAGATCACAGCCAGACATTAATATAGTCAGAGTTCAAGTCTGTGCTGTGAATGAAAGCATACATTTAATATAAAATTTGTTGAAAATGTCACAAGTAAAATGTACAAAGTTGAAACACATGCTGTTTAATTAACAAGTTGATATTATTAAATATAGTATTTATTTA
>JBBPBX010084466.1:3791-15298 GCA_038048925.1 Garcialebias charrua
TTCTTAAGTTACATGTTAATGCTAGAATACATGATTTCCCACCTGGACGTTGTGCTGTAACAAGATGAGAATGCTACTCCTGATTTTGAAGTATGTTCTGTTTTGTTGAGTACATCCACGTTTAAAAATTTATAGAATTACAAAAGTTTTGATGATAATCTGAATCATACAGTGGGTGCAATATGACAGAGAGAAGAAAAGTTTAAAGCTGAACTAGCATGCTCCTATACATTACAGCTGAATCAATTACATTTGCCATGTGGTGGCGATTCACTTGAGTTCTTTTTAATCCAAAAAAAACATTTCTTTGTGATGCGTTTCAAACCAAACTGAGTTCTTCCCTGAACCAAGTGAACATTCTCCTCCTCACTGATTGGTGGAAGACAGACACTGACAGAAAGTATGACACAGAGAGTAATGTGTGTTAACCATGCAAGGTCACCAAATGGAAATAAATGAGCATCATCTCCACCCATCTGTTTCACTGCTGAGTTGGCTTGATTTTACATTTTCCAAAATGATTCCAATTTGCCAGTTTAAATCAGTAAATCCTTCTCTCGCATACAGACAACCAATTCTTTTCCTGTTAGATCAGCAAAAGAAACACAAAAGGTACAACCTGTAGCACCTGGCAGATAATAGTTGACAACAATTTAAACCTCCACACTGCGCCCGCTTACACCGAATCACACCCTGGCTCTACGATGCATCCCACCAATTAGTGTCATGCCCCTGGCACTGCAGAGATCAAGTTTGCTATCGTTAGCTTCTATTAGCAAACAGACAGTGAGAGGAAAAAGCCACAGGGGGTGGAAGGAATTGTTACACGTGTTGCAGTCAAAATACAGGCAGACTTTTTCTCACTTTACTGCACCCACACATGTGGGGTTAGTTATGTAGACCCAATCCCCTACCAGTGGGATCCACATAATGTACTTTTCGGACTATAAGTCACATTTCCTCAGGCGGCTGAGGCGAGCTGGTCTGGGAAGCTCAGTCATCACGTCCTTCTACTGGTGTGGAGTGGAGAGCATCCTGTGCTCCAGCATCAACGTGTGGCATGGAGGCTGAGAGTGATGAAGGCTGCACAGAAGTCTGTTGGAGTCAGACTCCCCACCATCACAGACATCTACACCTCCAGATACAGGAAGAGGGCCACCTGCATCATGAAGGACCCCACTCACCCAGCACACAGACGTTTTGCCCCGCAAACGACAAATAAATAAATTCTGACGCTGACATCTTTTTGCATAAATTAGCAAGTCCTGCAACTTGTAGTCCGAAGCATCTAATTAATTTTTCCCCCATATTTATTAACCAACTTTTGACTGAGATCAGACGATTTCATTGGAAAAATGGCATGGAAAATATTGAATACTACAAATTTCAGCTGCTAGAGAACTCTCGAGCAATATAGCAAGCCATGTGTCTCATTAATAGGTAAAAGTGGCTATTAATGAGACACGTGACTTGCCATACCAAAGTCACCTTTGTCTCGCTCCGGTGCTCCTGGAGTTTCATTTTGCCGCGGCGAACAAGCAAAATGCAGCTTATTTGACCATTAAAGTGCATTTATTAAGGAAAAGTTCAACTGAGACACAATTTTTGCTATATTGTCGAGCAAACAAATAATTGTTTTTAAGTGTTAATCTTGTTAAATTATTGTTAAGTCCTCCTGTGCACGCTCCCGCAGCCGCCATTTGGCAACCAATCGATTTTTGTCACAACATCGGCCCAAATTTCTGGGTGGTCAATGGTGATGCATAACAAATGTGGCGCGTCAGCGGTGACACGTAATATGTGCGACTTATAAGGCGAAGCAACATTTTTTTTCTACTTTATTAAACATATTTGGACTGATGCGACTTATATGGCGGTGCGAAGTGTATGGCGGAAAGTATGGTACTCAGTTTGGGGAAAGGGTAGTTGCGCCCCTTTATCCTAAAGTGTAAAAACTCATTCCCTCTGCGATGCCCATTCTCCCATCTGAACAAGTTTGTCATGTTCACATAATCCAGAGTGATGTCTGGTTAATGTGTTTCCATATTCCAATAACCCTGCATATAAATATTCACAACCAGCCAGTATGTTTAGTGCATTTTCACCTCTTGTGCCTCAGAGGAAATTAGCATTTGAATTTGAAATCACGTCCCTTTTTAAGTGAAATCGCACGCAGAAGCTGAAACGAGGAGACAATTAACCTGCACTGCTAAGTGGCCGAGAGGATGGGACAAAAATAGCTCAGAGGAAATAAAGTCAAGCTGCATATTTTACAAGCAGACCTAATCTGGCTGGCTGTCAAGAAAGACTTAATCACTCGTTTTTAATAACATGGTTTGTAATGTGATACTATTCAAAACACTAACAGGATGCAGCTTTTATCACATAAGAAAGATTCAATGAGTGTTCGACAAGGACACATATTTGCATCAGACTGTGTGTGACAAAATCAGAGGTATTGTAGAAAACAGATCGAATACAAATGCTGACAAGTTTAAGAAAAGCCTTTTAGCAGGATGACAACACATTCTCTCTATTTTTCCAAAGTGTTTTGAAATGCCTATATGAGGCTTTGGTGTTGAAATATTTGCTCAGCTCCTGTGGGAGCATGTGAACATGGAAATCATCAAAGAAGGAATGTATGTTTTAATGTTTCCTTCTGGGCTAAACAGAAAGCAACTGTGAAAACAAAGGCCCAAATAATCAGAGAATATGGCTTGAATGTTAGTTTTCTAACAGTTAGTTGAGTAGATAAACCATATGTGGTGCCTCAAAATGCATCTTTTAGCTGAAAACACTTTCTGCAAGAATTATTGTTTGGCAGTCGATAAAAAATAAATAAATAAAAAGTGCAATTTCTGGCAAAGAAAACATGAATGAAATACTTTTAATTCTTCTGAAAGTTCTCCATCAGATATCATATGTACTGTAGCAATGGGAGAATAAAATCCATAAATGGTTAATAATTTCTAAACAAGCTGGTAACATGAATTTCTTTCATGTCTTTTTTTTTTTAAATCTGTCAAATATACAATAAAATCTTGTGAACATTAATCTCAACTAAATGTGTTTACTTGTGCCCTAAATTATTCCTGAAGCAATGGTTTTAGTAAACCTCATTTTAAAATGTCCCTGCTTGTCAACTTCTGTACTAAAGTGTAAAAAAACAATCAGTCCTCACCCCTCTTAACTGCATGTCATGATATATGTACAGTCGTCCCTCGGTATTTGCGGACTCGCTATTTTGCGATTTTTCAAAGTAAGATTGGACACGACACATAATTGGCTGACACACAATTGGTTGATTGATGACGAGCTACATGAGCGGCATGGATTGTTTATTTAAAATAAATTGAAATTATTTAGCACCTGCAAAATCATTAGGTGCAAGGAGAAGATCCCTCTGCAGCCTGTCATGATCTCCGCTCTCTGCCACCTGCGGCTCTCTGCCACGCCCACATTTCTCCTCCTGCAGCAGCTTTGTGAAGGGTTAACCCTTTGGTGTCCAGCTGCATCAATCGACTTTTGTCTCCCAACTTAAAATGCAAAGTATTTCACATTGTAAAACTATCACAATCACAAAATATAAAAGTGTTAAAAGTTATTTTTAATTATTTTAAAACTTCTACGTTCAGTTGGTACAGTGTAACTGATCAAGATGTACATTTCTGCTCCGTGCTGCATTAGCTGCTGAAGGGTTAACACTTTGTTGTCCTATGCGCTTCTCTTC
Source organism: Garcialebias charrua (assembly GCA_038048925.1). NCBI lineage: Eukaryota > Metazoa > Chordata > Actinopteri > Cyprinodontiformes > Rivulidae > Garcialebias > Garcialebias charrua. The sequence continues at coordinate 7,522 of JBBPBX010084466.1, forward strand.
TCTACAATTTAAATTTAAATACTGTAGTATTTTAAATAAACAATCCATGCTATATCGATTGTTTATTTAAAATTTGGGATGCACGATATTCAGGGGTTCTGGAGAGGAGGGTCCGTCGGATAGTCGAACCTCGGATTCAGGAGGAGCAGTGTGGTTTTCGTGCTGGTCGTGGAACACTGGACCAGCTCTACACCCTCAGCAGGGTCCTGGAGGGTGCGTGGGAGTTTGCCCAACCAGTTTACATGTGCTTTGTGGACTTGGAGAAGGCATTCGACCGCGTCCCTCGGGGGGTTCTGTGGGGGGTACTCCGGGAGTATGGGGTACCAGGCCCATTGATATGGGCTGTTAGGTCCCTGTACGACCGGTGTCAGAGCTTGGTCCGCATTGCCGGCAGTAAGTCAGGCTCGTTTCCAGTGAGAGTTGGACTCCGCCAAGGTTGCCCTTTGTCACCGATTCTGTTCATAACTTTTATGGACAGAATTTCTAGGCGCAGCCAAGGTGTTGAGAGGATCCGTTTTGGTGGCCTTAGAATCGCTTCTCTGTTTTTTGCAGATGATGTGGTCCTATTGGCTTCATCAGATCGTGATCTACAGCTTTCGCTGGAGCGGTTTGCAGCCGAGTGTGATGCGGCCGGGATGAGGATCAGTTCCTCCAAATCCGAGGCCATGGTCTTGAGCCGGAAAAGGGTAGAGTGCCCTCTCCGGGTCGGGGAGGAGGTCCTGCCCCAAGTGGAGGAGTTTAAGTATCTCGGGGTCTTGTTCACGAATGAGGGAAAACTGGAGCGTGAGATCGATAGGCGGATAGGTGCAGCATCCGCAGTGAAGCGGGCGCTGTACCGGTCTGTCGTGGTGAAGAGAGAGCTGAGTCGAAAGGCAAAGCTCTCAATTTACCGATCGATCTACATTCCCACCCTCATCTATGGTCATGAGCTTTGGGTTGTGATCAAAAGAACGAGATCTCGGATACAAGCGGCTGAAATGAGTTTTCTCCGCAGGGTGTCTGGACTCTCCCTTATGCCTGGTCCCCACTGCACAACTCGAAACGCGCCTGCCGTCCCCTTTTGGCCGCTTGTCACGGTCCCACTGAGCCACTGAAGACCGTCTGATGACGCGCACTAGGGGGTGGCAGAGGGAGGGGGTCTAGCTCGTTTTCCGGGTTCAGTTGTTGTGTTAAAGCTCCCCTGACATGATCTTTCAACTTTCCAAAAAATGGCACAACATATATAAATATTAAGATTGACCTCTGACCGTTTTTGCTAAAATAATGTTAAATGAATGAAAATTCCTCCCAAAAACAGTTTAAAATTAGCGCCATTTTTTTAACACGATAAATAGGGATTTCGCCGTCGCAGGATGATGACGTCATAACAAGAGACGTGTCTACTGCGCAGCTTGAAAACAATGGAGGAGCTACAAACTCGATCCGTCCAATTTAGCCATTTAAAAGTTAATATTTTAGCGGATTGTCTGCAGAGAAGCCAAAGTTATTTCCAGTAAACAGCAGGTTATAATTTTTTTTCAGCTCCTGCTGGTTTTTGGAGACTTTTCACTTCAGGACGTGAGCAGCTCTGTGAGGACTTACAGCATAGTTTCCACAGCACTGAAATGGTAATATATTAGTTAATGGTTCTAATAATTATTCAACATTAATTTATAGTTTAAAAAATTAGTCCCTTTTAAAATATCTGTTAAATATATTATTCTTTTATTTTATTTTGTTTGTGTTTTCAGGTTTCCAGGTCTCCAGTCCATCAGGCTCTTCCTGAACCACTAGTACAACCCAGACTTTCACATCACAGCAGGTAAGATTGCATCAACGAAAAGAATAGTACTCAACAATATTCTTTGATGTAAATCTGTTGATTTTCTGTGGTTCTGATGAGGGAAGTGACAAAGTGGATGCAGCATTCAGCCCATAATGGACCCAGATGTCCCCTGCGTCCAGACCTACAACACCTGGACATCCATGAGCGTGGAGGAGCGAGGAGGTGGTGGAGTCTGAAGAAGTACAAGCAGCAGGATGAGGAGAAACTAGACCGATGTCCCCTGCGTCCAGACCTACAACACCTGGACAGGAGGGTGGACGAGGAGGTGTTGGAGTCATTTTTACAGAGCTGATGAAGTCAAACACCACTTGCATTTTTTAAACTCAATTTTTTTTGATAATCTGTTCATATTAATGTTTCCCCAGAGGTTTTCATTTATTTGATAATATGGGATGGTTTTATTTTAATAAAATGTTTTTTTCAACATTCACCAATTTTGTTTTTACTAAAGTATGAGCTGTGAGTTGTAGATGCACGAATGAAATTAAAACAGATACACAAATATTCTCACAAAGAATAACTCAACACTAACAGATAATATAGTGTACTACTGTAACTTTATTTACACATAACTACAGAAACACTTGGTTCATTGTTATCCTTTTTTTTTTCAAACAATATGTTCATTTGAACAGTCAGAAAAAATATTAAATTCATTGATTCATTTTCATCTCAATGCTCTGGCCAGTTGTAGTATTTCTGCATATTTTAATGTCTTGATGCACAAACGTAGCTTTCTGCAGCAGTCCTGATGTTCTACAGATCCTGAAGATGTCTCCATCTGTTGTTGAACAATATCAAGGTTTGTTCTCCACCTCGGTCCACTCTTCAGGTGAAGACATTTCTGTGAATCCTCGCTCCTCCACGCTCATGGATGTCCAGGTGTTGTAGGTCTGGACGCAGGGGACATCTGGGTCCATTATGGGCTGAATGCTGCATCCACTTTGTCACTTCCCTCATCAGAACCACAGAAAATCAACAGATTTACATCAAAGAATATTGTTGAGTACTATTCTTTTCGTTGATGCAATCTTACCTGCTGTGATGTGAAAGTCTGGGTTGTACTAGTGGTTCAGGAAGAGCCTGATGGACTGGAGACCTGGAAACCTGAAAACACAAACAAAATAAAATAAAAGAATAATATATTTAACAGATATTTTAAAAGGGACTAATTTTTTAAACTATAAATTAATGTTGAATAATTATTAGAACCATTAACTAATATATTACCATTTCAGTGCTGTGGAAACTATGCTGTAAGTCCTCACAGAGCTGCTCACGTCCTGAAGTGAAAAGTCTCCAAAAACCAGCAGGAGCTGAAAAAAAATTATAACCTGCTGTTTACTGGAAATAACTTTGGCTTCTCTGCAGACAATCCGCTAAAATATTAACTTTTAAATGGCTAAATTGGACGGATCGAGTTTGTAGCTCCTCCATTGTTTTCAAGCTGCGCAGTAGACACGTCTCTTGTTATGACGTCATCATCCTGCGACGGCGAAATCCCTATTTATCGTGTTAAAAAAATGGCGCTAATTTTAAACTGTTTTTGGGAGGAATTTTCATTCATTTAACATTATTTTAGCAAAAACGGTCAGAGGTCAATCTTAATATTTATATATGTTGTGCCATTTTTTGGAAAGTTGAAAGATCATGTCAGGGGAGCTTTAACTGCACCTCCGACGGTCTTTGATGAGATTAAAAGTTTTTTTTAATGTTTGGGGTGATCTACACTGGAGAGAACAGCAGCCTGTCAGCAGCAACTGTAAAAATGTCACGTTTCTTACTGGAGCTTGGTTCCAATTCATGGAGGCTCGATCCGGTAAGTTTAAAAAGTCCAAAAAAAGTCCCGTTGTGGTTGTGTAATCAGATAGCAGAGGCTCTCCCGACTGTTTGCTGGACGCGTCGAGCCATCAGAGATCGAATTTTCTGGCGTTGGCATTTCGACGCCTAGATTGATTTGGACGAATAAGCGGACGAAAATGGATGGATGAATGCACGATATATGATTTTTGGTCCATATCCGACATGCCGATATGTTAAAACTTATTTGGCTGATAACCGATGCCGATACCAATATTTTATATACATTCCTTTGTCAGAACATAGCCCTCTTATTAGGCTTATTTGCTACAAAAATTGTATAACAGCTGTAAGAGCTGGTGACATATATTCAGTAACAGCCGTATGATATGCATAGCACTTTGACTTATATTAAATGAAAAGTGTTAAATGTTATATATCAACATTAGTCACCTGGGATGCTGTCTCACTTGTGGAGTTTTGTTTTAGGTTCCTAGCTGCATTGTGGGATCCTCTGCACTCCTGTGCATGAAGGACAGCCTTTTTAAGTTCAAAGTTTTTGTCTATCCATTGTGCCGTAAAACTAATCATACTAGCAGGGCTAACACGACATCCAATTGTCTGTGGTAAAACTCACCCAACAAGTCGTGCTATTGGCTATTAGCTTCTCAGTGACATCGGAAATGACGGCTTGTAACTCCGGTAACGTTACGTCGGAAAAATATATCTGACTGCGGATGATGTATAGCGAGGCTAAACGTAGTTTATAAATTTTCAGAATCCGACATCCTCAACACCCAAAAAAATAATAATTCCAAACTGCCGGCATTTCGAAATGTCCTCTCCACCGTGAGATCGGGTAGACGCACGTGACATCATCACATTGTGCTGCCGCTGCAGGCAAAAACAGTGCATTTTATGTCAGTGAGTTTTTTTAATGGAATGGCCGATGTCCGATATTGAAATGTAATGTTAATATCAGTGGTGGGCCTCGGACCGCTAGGTAGCGCTATTGCGCTAATCCGCTTGTAGCGTAGCTAAATAATCTGTTAGCTTTACAGCGGATTGACTAAGTTTTATAATTCATAAGCGGATTTATGCTATTTTTATTTAAAATGCAGTACCGCTAATAACTAATTATCTATCAGTAAAAACGAAATAACGTATTTACGAGCAGCGCCGGATGTGGTCCGTCACAAAAAAGCGTCCCCCTCAGTCTCTTGGTGTGTGCTCTCTCTAGCAGTTAGCAGCCAGTGTGTTACTCTGGAGCCTTATTGCTTGTTTTCGAAGAGTCAGACGAAGACTTTTTAACATGGAGGGTGAACTTATGGATGTTTCTCAGGGCCTACGCGACGCGTCTGGATTTAAAAATAGAATTTCGCCACATTAGCACTCTTCAAAATGGCGTCCGCGACGGCCAAAGAAGCCAGGATTTTACAACAAAACACGGTAAAACAATTATTTCTTTGCTGAGAAAAAATATATTTCATAGCTGACGTTATAGCACAAGTTTTTCTGAGCTTGAGAGTTTCACGAAATGGTCAAATCTGCTGGATTTAAAAAAGTAGTTCACCATTAGGACTCTTCAAAATGGCGTCCGCAGGGCAGCAAACTTACATACTCAGGGAATCACAAGGAACTCAGGAGACAGAGGCAACAGGAGACAATGCCAGGACAATGATAAACACAGAGATACAGACTTATTTTTGATTTGATTTGATGTTCATTCATTCATTTTAAAAGAACAATACAAAACAGTTTCATCAGATACAAGGATGAATAGACTTTTAGCTGAATGGATGGATGGATAGACAGTTAGCTGGATGGATGATCTTTAACAAGTTCTAAAATCATTAAAATTTAACCTCAGCTTGTGCCTCTGACCCAACAGAACCTCCTTCAGCAGCAGAATCCTCTGTGGTTCTCTGACTTCATCAGTCTGCAGGACTTCATCAGTCTCTCTCCTGGTTCTGGAGGAGTTCTGACCCACTCTTCTTTCCATTGTTGCTTCAGTTCTTTGAGGTTTCTGCTCAGCTCTCTGAAGGTTTCAGGTTCAGGTTCTGGACTCTGACTGGGCCGTTGATTTGATTTGATGTTTATTCATTCATTTTAAAAGAACAATACAAAACAGTTTCATCAGATACAAGAATACAAGTAGGATAAAATGAAAGGAGCAGAAAGAAGATGAAATCTTATTATATCTGCCCCTTATTTATTTCACAGTTTGTTCAACCAATGATAACCTTCAAACTACATCACAAAATGAATAAATCTACTAATTTATCTAACTGTAATACACAAACTACATCACAAAATGAATAACTCTACTTAATTTTTCTAACTGTAATACACAAACACACTAAGCTACATCATATATAGTTTTTGAGCAAGTCCTTTTCGACCTTTTTCTTAAATGTATACATTGGGCAGCACGGTGGCACAACTGGTAGAGCTGCTGCCTCTCAGCGAGAAGGTTGCCGGTTCAAATCCCGGTCCGGGGCCTTTCTGGGTGGAGTTTGCATGTTCTCCCCGTGCATGCGTGGGTTTCCTCCGGGTACTCCGGTTTCCTCCCACAGACCAAAAAACATGCTTGTTAGGCTGATTGGTGACTCTAAATTGACCCTAGGTGTGAGTGTGAGAGTGGATGGTTGTTTGGTGTGAGTGAGACAGGTCCCTCTTGTAAATGAGTCCCCGTGACTCAACGAGGCTAGCCTGTATAAATAAAGGTTGAATGAATGAATGAATGAATTGATTTTGCATTTTTAACATCACTCTCCAGAACATTCCACAATCCAACTCCCTGAATTGAGGTAGACCGTCCCTTTAAGCTGGTTCTGAATTGTGGTTTGATGAATATCTGTCCCTTTAAGATTGTAATAACTTTGTCTAAATTTCTTTGGATATTTAAAGGTAATGTGTTATTATGAGCCCTATACATAACTGATAAAATACTATATTCTACCAATTCCTGGAATTTCAATAAATTTAGCTGAAGAAACAAGGTGTTTGATGGGTGACTGAAATGTTTTCTGGTGATTACTCTTACAGCTCTCTTTTGTAAAATAAAAACAGGCTTTGTAATTGTTTTGCACGCTTTTCCCCAAACCTCAATACAATAGATTAAATGTGGAACAATGATTGTGTTATACAACATATACAGAGCTTTATCAATTAAAAAATCCCTGACTTTATATACAGGTACATGAACACACAGCATGACAATCACAAACACCTGGACAACAAAATGGAGGAGATAAGCAAGACAATTAACAGAGAGACCAGGGAGTGTAGGGATGGGGACCCATCACCTGAGAGCAACATGCTTACAACTGTTATCTTGAAGTTCTAGGGTGTAGAGAGCCACAGAAACGGTTATGGTAGGCCGGATTTGGCCCACGGGCCTTGAGTTTGACACATGCGATCTAGTGGTACTAAAAGTAACAAAAGAAGAAAAAAAAAACAGCCAAATATGTCAGCAGTTTAGCTAACAGACTTTGGAATGGGTACATTTTGTCCTTGTGAAACCTGTTGAAGAGAACCAAACTAAATACTCTGAAACTCAAACAACTTACTGTATAACAGTTCATGCACCGCTAGTTGGCAGTGTAGTGCAAATATTGCATAACTTGCTGCTACCAATTGTTTATTTTTTTTTTTTTTTTTCCATTTATAGATGGCCTCCCTTCACACCTTATAGCCATCCTCTCACTCCAATATGTATTTTTTTTTTTTTTATAGAGAGAAAGAAAGAAAAGAGAAAGTGAGACAACAAAACAACAATTATCCACAAAAAGAGCACAAGGCAAACACACCAAACCTCCGTCCACAATCCTGCAAAGCACATGACAGAGCACAGCAACAAAACATACAAGCATAAAGACTGATAATATTCATGACCTTGCATTAGATTTCTATATATAAACATACCCATACCTACAAGTATATATACAGTATACATACATATATATTTATATTCATTTATATACCCATCTACATATATCTACATATACATCCCTACATCCATTTGTGTGTGGTTGTGAGCATGCATAAGTGAATAAGGTTCCTCCAATAGAACATTTAGTAGCGAATGTGAAGCATCAGAGATCTGTCCCTCCAAAGCCCGAGACAGACGAAAGGGCGATCAGAGCCCAA
>JBBPBX010084467.1:0-15298 GCA_038048925.1 Garcialebias charrua
TAACGCAATGGTATCATGTTAGTCTTAGAATCAATATAGTTGAAAAAAGAATTATGGTGTTCTTTTAGTGTTATGACGGGTAGTAGTAATCTGAAAAGTTATGCTGGGTTCCATGTCAAATTTAGCTAGCTAGCTCATTATCATAATGGAACAATTGCTCTAAATTGGTAGGGTTTGCTGTACAATAGTTGTCTTTTTTTCTCCAAAGTTCATTGAAGAGGGTACAATTTTAAAATACTGTAATGTAATTTAAAGGCTTAAAGGGGGATGGTAGAAGTTTTAGTAAACAACACTTTTTTATATGTCTACAACACCTGCAATTCATATTAATTCTCTTCTGATAATTACCAGGAGTCATACATTAAGTTTACATATTGTTACCAAATTAATTCGCTTTACATTAAATTTGACAGTTTGTATATTCTGGAAAATACCCTATATTTTTTCGTGCAATTTTATTCCAGGTTGAAGGTTACCGTCTCTTTAAGAGGTTCTAAAAGTAATGCTTGGAGCAGCTAACGGCTGCTAAGCAGAGCCATATATATTTATATGGCTCTGCTGCTAAGAAAGGTCATGTTTTTTCCGGTGATTTGGTGAAAAATTAAGATGGCAGGCGTCCTTGAGCTGAACTGCGGTAAAACTCGGCAGGCGAAAAAAGCCACAGCAACATATAGCGTTATGCTAACGCAACATGTTTTAGCGTTATGCTAACGTAATGCCACGTCCTGACCAAACGCGTTTTCAACTGCAGGAGCGTCCAGTTTACATGCAAAGTCAATGGGGACGCACCTCCAGCCACGTCTTGGCATCAGGCGTCATGTCACGTGCGTGTTGAGCGTGCTGGAAAAGCGTTTTCTGTGCACGTGAACCCGCTTCAGCCTCCAAGCACGCGTTGATCATTGCTGAACGTTTTCGCCGTTCAAACGCCGTTCAAACGCCGTTCAACTGGTTGACCGGTAAGCTCCCCCCCCGCCGCCGCCGCAACGCAGCCGCAATTTCACGTTCAGGTCAGGACACCACTGGGTCCAGTGCGTCCACTTGCGTGCGTGACGAGCCTTTTTGCCGTTGAAAAGCTTTTTGGTCGGGACGTGCCATAAGTGTGCAGTGATACTGTCGAGTCATACGCGGTGCTTCAGGGTGCTGCGTTACGCAACGCTTGTCCTTTTTTAATCCCGATTTAAACATGACCTGTTTGACTAAAAAGTTGGATTAGTTGATATCTCAACAAAATGGTATAGTAACTTTCAAAAATCCAACATGGGAATTTAGTTTGTTGCTGCATCCTTAGTGATTTTTTTAAAATAGGAAAATTTTATCTACAATAGTTCTGTTTTCATCAGGCTGTATCAATATTAATTTTTGTATAAGCCTTGCTAAATACTGGAATACTAGTATATGTGCAACATAAAGCAGAAAGTAGGTTTCACTTTAAAGGAGCACCTTATTGATAATGCTCATTATACAGGTAACCCCCCACTTACGACTCCATCGACCTACGAACAACGGGACCTACGAACGTATCATATTTAATAAAAATATGAAATTACTGTATTAAAAAAAAAATATATATATATATATTTTTTTTTTTTTTGGTGTTTAAATGTTCTTAATTTCATGTGTACATCACTTTGTTGCAGCTGTGGTTGTTTTAAAGGCTTTATAAATAATAATTATGATAAAAAAGATCATTTCTGATCATTTTTGAGCAATATTGGGCAACAGGAAGTAGGTCTTCAGTTTACACGATCACAAATTAATGTAGAACACCGGACGCCATTTTAGGTTCAGTCACTGGGGTCTCCGGTCACAAATTACAGTAATGTAGAACACCGGACGCCATTTTAGGTTAGCTGCCCGGGAGCCGGCCGAAGACTGGTGACCAGGATGGCTTCATATGGATTAATTACGAGCTGGAAACGTCTCTGTGAACTTTGTGGATGTCTCAGGCAGCAGCGGATTTATCGCTGATCGTGCCAGGCCGCCGCGCGAACACCTCCGGCCAGGCTCTGGCCTGGCTAGCTCCAGAAGCTAACACGGGAGCCGGCCGAAGACTGGTGACCAGGATGGCTTCATATGGATTAATTACGAGCTGGAAACGTCTCTGTGAACTTTGTGGATGTCTCAGGCAGCAGCAGCAGCTGCAGATTGATCGCGCCGCCGCTCCAACACCAGCTCATGGCTTGGCTAGCAGAAGCTAGCCAGCTAGCTAACACAGGTCTGGAGCAGCTGCGGTGGTTCACTGGCCGGCCGCCGCGCTGCTCGGCCCGACAACAATCAACGCATGGCAACCTAAGATGTCGGCTTTGACCATCTCAAAGTAAGAAAATATATTTTTATTTATTCTGTAAATGTGAATAGCAATGTTTAACATTACAGTACACTACTGTACATGCTTAAATGTGTGCGCGCGCTCCGTTAGCATGATAAATAAAGGTTGAATGAATGAATGAATGAATAATTTTTTTTTTTAAATAATTTTCACCCCCTACCTACGGCAGAATCGAGCTGCGAACCGTTCTTAGGTCCCGAACTCGTTCGTAACACGGGGGTTCCCTGTATTAGGGAGATCATAAGCAACTCAAAAGTCAGTATGCTCCAAAATATTTCTAAGTACCTTCCTAATGCATTGAGTAGCATTTCCAAGTGTGTTGTGGGCTTTAAATCTCACTGGCATACAATATTCAGCAGGTATTATATACAAAGGCAGGCACTGTACACAAAAAAGTCAGCTTTTTATGCTACTAACAGCACATTTTTCAACACTCAAGCTAGCAGGCTGTCTTTTAGACTTACATTTTATACAAACAAAAAGGTTACAGTATTTTGTAGTGATGAAACACATTAGCATTCATGACATCATTCAGTGAATCATAATCCAAGTAGAGTTCAGGAAAAATACTTTTCTGTGTAACATTATTATTAAGACAGCTGTAACCAACAAATTTACTTAGTTGTGTGGATTTTTTTTTATTATAATGGTGTTTTAAATTAAAATCCAACAAATTGAAGCATTTTTGCATGTCTGTGGTTTACAGAACATATTCTAAGTTGTTTTGTGTATTCTCTTTTCAGTTCTCATTTGACAACCAGGAATCTGTCACAGTCCTTGTAACAACTTTTCAAAATGAAAAAGAGACTTCTAAAAAAATTCTTCATGTTTCAAGTACCAATAATCTCATTGAACAAATTCTTGCCCAGCAATCTGGCTGTTTGATGGACAGGATCTTGAAGTATAATTCTGACTTTTTGGAATATATTGATGTTGACACCAATGTGGAAATTAGGGACTTTGACAGATTCCATGTGTTCCTGTCAACTGGAGGGCCCCTAGTGGAAGCTTCTCTTTTGGAGACAAATCAAAACCAGGTACTGTTTGAGTTGGACAAATTAATCTTTTTTTTATTTATTGTTCTCATGTTGATTTAAAATACAGAGTGAATCAGTTTTATCACCATTTATTCTTAATTTTACTGGTTGGAAAGTTTATTAATGTAATCACAAACTTCATTAACTTTTTCTTTACCCACGCCCCCGCCTGCGAGCCCGCAGCGGTTGCGCAGGTTCTCGTTGAAATAATTGCAAAGCGATGCCAAACTGTTTTGTATGTGACACAAATGTATTAAATCCCCCTTCTTCATCCCTGCTCTGGACTTTCCTTTTGTTTTTTTGCAAAAAGTCAAGTGATCGCTTCTTCCTCCGCTCAGTCATTCAGGAAATGAATGAATTTGTCACGAGCGAAATAAGATCGGGTTCAACGTGGCTGCCGAGGCTCTGCAGATTTGCTGGTGTTCTGGTGTGCTGGACCCTGTTTTTATTTTATTTTTTAGAACGTTTTATTAACATATAAACACAGAAATTCGGAGCAGCTGCGAGAAGACATGAGTGGAGGCGGAGTTAAGGAAGCTGAGCTGATTTACAGCGAGAGTGACAGGGAACAGAGCCATATATGGCTCTGAGGGGGAGGGAGCAGAATGCTTTTCCCTGTTGAAAATTTTTCTAAGTGCCAGCATATTCCAGAAACTGCAGAATGCAACTTTAACTCCTGCTAAGGAGATTTCAAAAGGAGAAATGTCACTAGCTAATTTACAGCTGTTTCATTACCAGAACTCCTAGAATAAAATCAACAACAATATAAAATGACTCAACAGCTACTCACAAGGGCTGGAGGTTGAGCACTCGCGTCTCAGCGCTGGTAAGTCGCTCTCCTCTGCTCGTTCAGGATGCCCAGGTTGAACCACCTCCTCCTCCTCCTTGGGACCATCCAGCACAATATCCTTTAGAGAGAAGGTGCCAGATTCACCTGTACTCTGCCTGAACAGGTGCTCTAGTCCAAGCAGTTCAGTGGAGGGGACACTGGCAGGAGCCTGAAAGTTCTTCTCCACAGTCTCTCCAAACAGCTGCTGACAGCGTGTGTTGAGGCGGTCAACAAGTGGTGCAGAGTAGGTGAGGTTTTTACGTCCACTACCGCCAAACACTGCTTGGAAGCGCTGGTCAGCGTTCCACCTTGCAATCCCGCTGATCAGTTAAACCTGATAGGGTGGTGCTGCACAGCGGGGACCTAAATGTCTCAATGGAAAGGAGAAATACAAATAACTATTTCCTTTATCAGAATGTGAACACTTTATTGATCCCTGGGGGAAATTTCAATTATTACAGCCGCAAATGTTCAAGTAAAGTGTACTTGTTCAGTGATGGACGACGGCGCGGTGAGTCACCAGGTGAAGGAGCTACTCCTCTTTTCAAAGTCCTGCGTTTATCCCGATCAAGAAGAGGTACTGGCCGGCAGCCTGTTTCTACGTACTGAAGTCCAAATCTTTCCCCGTGTCTATGCAATAACCTTAAAAAGAGGAAGAAAAGTGAGAAAACACGCGGTCGGACACTGTGTTTCCTTCACCTACAGTATGTAGAATGTATTAACATCAACACAGTTCTCACACAACAGTACAGCACCTTTAACATACACAACTTTGAACTGAATTTCACCTTTAGCCTTTTGGAGACATGTTCATAACATTTGACCTCTTTACTTTGAATTACCTGTTCAGTTACAACCAATATTTATTAAACAATCTTTCAAAACAGAATTGTACTCATTTAACTTATTTATAACCTTTTGATCAGTCAGTGAGTTAACACTTTTAGCTCTTCTATGAACTACTTAGTAATTTACTTCATTACTGTACTGAAATGATTGACATACCAGTTCCTGTGAAATAGGAATTGGAACGTTTCCTAAGAAATTATCTAAGAAATTAATAATTAATAATCTAAGAAATTATTAACAGCTGCAGTAAATAAAAACAATAACAAAATAATAACAAAACACACGCACCACAGTTAACATCAAACATAGCTGGTTAACGCCAAACACGTGACAGAAGTTCAGCTAACCACGCGAGCTGCGCACGAGCTTCTGCTGCCAAGCTAGCTGCTAGCAAAAACACCGGCCATTTCATGTTATCAACACAAATAAAACAAAGAACGTGATAAACTAATATTATCAATCAGTAAAACTGAGTTAAACATCTTTAGCAAGGCAATACAATATATATTTATATATTTTAATACAATAATTACCTTAAAAAAATGAAGAAATTTGAGAAACAACACAGACACTGTTTCCTCCAAATACTATATGTAGAATGGAGAACATGGCCGTGTGCGCCCCCTCCTGGACATACTGGGCATTACCCATGATCCTGTTTACAGTAGAACAGAGCAGCATATAGTACTTTCCATCACATCTACGTATATATGAATATATCTGTGGTGCAGAATGAGTTCAAATGTCCATTCTGAACGTAAAACACTCACCGAGTTTATGCTTACGCTGCACACAATGCACCAAGTGAGCTGAAAGCAGAAGAGTGTATGATGACGTCATGCAGCATTAAATTTCCCATCATGCATTTCTTCTTCAAGAGCTAAAAACGACTGAAAATAAACAAAAATAAGAAAATAAGACGTGCTAAAGGAGTCAGGCTTTTTACTAATTCATGCGTTATTTAATATGAAGCCAGATTGCAACTGTGAACAAAAACCGTAATCGATTTGGGCATGGGCATGAAAGCACATAAAACCAGCTGAACCACCACTTTAACTACGAGGCAGCGTCGGGTGCGTGGGAAGCTCTAGACCAGTCATGGTCTATCTAGACCAGCAAGACTGTCCGAGCTAGACCTGTAAGACCATCCGATGCGGCTGGGCTCCTCCTGGCTCAACCCTCCACGGACGTGTTTCACAGACAAATGTGATACGTCGTTGTCTCTTTTGAAACTGTTAATCAAATAACATTGTTTACTTTCGCACACAAGTTACGACTTCTAACGCAGCTTGCAACACAAATGTCATGGCCTCTGGATCTGCCCAAATGGGGCAGTGGCAGAGCAGCCGATGAACAAACCCCAAGGTTGCTGGATCAATCCCCACTCATTGATGTTATATGGGAACACAGAATGACAAAACACAGCATTTCATTATTTTATTAGTAGCTGTACTCACTAAAACAACTTACAATTTTATGGAGAAAATATTCATTTACTCATTATTCATTTTCTCTACATTTTTACATTTAAATACAATATTGTCACACACGTCGCCATGGCGCTGGTTCACGCTGCAATGCATTCTGAAAAATAACTTTTTACCACTATTGCGTTTTTTATAATCATAAAATTTACAATAATAGTTTATAATTATAAAAGAGTAACTGTGCACAGTTACACTTTATAAATTTGCTTCGTTCATGAATGAGAAGACTTTACAAATTAATGCCCATGTTTTGATCCGTAATGTGAATAATATCACATTTCTCTCCTCATATTTTAATAAATAAGCACATTTTTTATTAATAACCCACTTAAACTGTCAAACTGATTGGCAATTTAGTTGTGCTGTTTAATTATATTTTTTTGTATTTTTAATTAGGGGCGGATATGTTTTTTAAGCCAGGTAGCTGATCGTTTGGTTTACAGCCACTTATTAAAAAGCTCACAAGTGGCAGTACACTAAACGATTCAGGAACACAAATAGCAGTGAGAGACCAAGGTTCACTGAGGCCAAGAATACCTGAACGCACACACAACACAACGTAAGGCACACAAAAATCAAAATATCAAGCCATTCAGGGGCGATTGTAGAATATGTCCTTAGGGGTGCTTTGCCCCCAGTGCTGACAATGACTCTTGTCTTGAACAGGGGGGCCATCCATCCATGCATCCATTATCTTTTACCTGCTTCTTCCATTTTGGGTCACGGGGGTCGCCGGTGCCCATGTCCAGCAATCAATGTGCAAGTGATGTGACGGGGTCGGCCGCTGGCCTTTATCATCTTTGACATATTTCCAAACTTCCTTTAGTTTTTGAAATGGAATCAACTGCATTCCAGCTTCTAAACACTCAGGGTAACACGTTTCTGAATTTCATGTTCACTCTTATAAGAGATGTGTTAAAAAACAACGCAAAAAATGTGTCATTACATTTGAAGCACATTTTGTGTTAATTTTAACACACAATATGTTAAAATTGCAACAAAAGTGTAACACACTGTATGTGTTGAATATTTCAACACATAATTGTGTTGGTTTGTTTTTGTCAGATGCAAGTGCTCCCTCATGCCATCATATGGTATAACTGATCTCAATGACAGCAACAAGTGTTGTTTTTTCAAGTTTTTCTATTTTTATTGTTCATTTATATCTTTTTACTTTAACTAATTTAAAACTGCTATTGTTATTATTACTGTATTGTGACAGGATTTAATCACTTTAAAAAAATGTGCAGCACAGACAATTTTTTTTTGGGGGGGGGTATTATCCAACATCATAAAGAAATACTCGTTAAAATTGTAGCAAATACACAATCTTACTTTTTGTAATTTACATTAAACACTTTTCATTAAATCTATAAATTACTAAGACCTTTTTTTAACATAATTTTAATACATGCTTGATTTTTGTTAGCCAATAAAATATTCAGACAATTCTTAAATATTTATAATAATAATTAGAAAGTATGAGTATGGTTATGAGCTAAAAAGGTCATCCAGACTTCCAAGAGAGGAGCAACCTGACGTCAGCACAAGTGGGCGGGACTAAGCCACCAGAAAAAGGAGGGAGTTTTTCCCGCCTCACGACTAAAGCCCGAGATACACTCATGCGTCCTCAGGTACGCCACCATACGCGCGCATTTTGTGCGCATGTGTTTTGCTGATATGCTTCAGCATATGTCAGAAACTATCAGCTTTCAAACGCTCGCGTTCTCCTTGTTGTAATATGAGCAGCTGCACACGGAGGGGACTCAACTGAGCTCGCTGATTGGTTACTTGCTGACACGCCTACTGAAATGATTGACAGCCAGCTCATGTAGCGCCTTGAAGACCGCGGCGGTGTTCATGCGGTGTTTCTACTATATATGTTGTAAAAAGTTCTCTCAGAAATAAAAATAATAACAGGGAGTGCTTTTCCTGCAGCACACAGCCCACCAGGGATATTTAAAACATCGCCGCACCCAGGTAGGACCTGAATTCATTCATTTCAATCATCGAGTGAACGGAGGAAGAAGCGGTTACTTGACTTTAGGCAAAAAAACAAAAGAAAAGGCCCGATCAGCGATAAAGAAGGGGAATTTATTTAATTTGTGTTACATACAAAACAGTCCGGCGCCGGGGAAGTTTATGTTCAGACACCGCGCATCGCGTATGCGTAGTAAAAAAAAACTTTTGCGCGTACGTGCCCTGAGGGGCTACGCGGGCTACGCTTTTGCCACAGCGTACGTACGCTGCGTATAGGCGTATCGTGAGGACGCTCGAGTGTATCTCGGGCTTAAGGAGGCAAAGATGGAGGCCGCATCGTCTGTAATTGACACTTCGGTAAGTAAAATGTACTTTGAATTTGTTTTAACGCAATGGTATCATGTTAGTCTTAGAATCAATATAGTTGAAAAAAGAATTATGGTGTTCTTTTAGTGTTATGACGGGTAGTAGTAATCTGAAAAGTTATGCTGGGTTCCATGTCAAATTTAGCTAGCTAGCTCATTATCATAATGGAACAATTGCTCTAAATTGGTAGGGTTTGCTGTACAATAGTTGTCTTTTTTTCTCCAAAGTTCATTGAAGAGGGTACAATTTTAAAATACTGTAATGTAATTTAAAGGCTTAAAGGGGGATGGTAGAAGTTTTAGTAAACAACACTTTTTTATATGTCTACAACACCTGCAATTCATATTAATTCTCTTCTGATAATTACCAGGAGTCATACATTAAGTTTACATATTGTTACCAAATTAATTCGCTTTACATTAAATTTGACAGTTTGTATATTCTGGAAAATACCCTATATTTTTTCGTGCAATTTTATTCCAGGTTGAAGGTTACTGTCTCTTTAAGAGGTTCTAAAAGTAATGCTTGGAGCAGCTAACGGCTGCTAAGCAGAGCCATATATATTTATATGGCTCTGCTGCTAAGAAAGGTCATGTTTTTTCCGGTGATTTGGTGAAAAATTAAGATGGCAGGCGTCCTTGAGCTGAACTGCGGTAAAACTCGGCAGGCGAAAAAAGCCACAGCAACATATAGCGTTATGCTAACGCAACATGTTTTAGCGTTATGCTAACGTAATGCCACGTCCTGACCAAACGCGTTTTCAACTGCAGGAGCGTCCAGTTTACATGCAAAGTCAATGGGGACGCACCTCCAGCCACGTCTTGGCATCAGGCGTCACGTCACGTGCGTGTTGAGCGTGCTAGAAAAGCGTTTTCTGTGCACGTGAACCCGCTTCAGCCTCCAAGCACGCGTTGATCATTGCTGAACGTTTTCGCCGTTCAAACGTTCAAACGCCGTTCAACTGGTTGACCGGTAAGCTCCTCCCCCGCCGCCGCCGCAACGCAGCCGCAATTTCACGTTCAGGTCAGGACACCACTGGGTCCAGTGCGTCCACTTGCGTGCGTGACGAGCCTTTTTGCCGTTGAAAAGCTGTTTGGTCGGGACGTGCCATAAGTGTGCAGTGATACTGTCGAGTCATACGCGGTGCTTCAGGGTGCTGCGTTACGCAACGCTTGTCCTTTTTTAATCCCGATTTAAACATGACCTGTTTGACTAAAAAGTTGGATTAGTTGATATCTCAACAAAATGGTATACAGGTAACCCCCCACTTACGACTCCATCGACCTACGAACAACGGGACCTACGAACATATCATATTTAATAAAAATATGAAATTACTGTATTAAATTTTTTTTTTTTTTTTGTGTTTAAATGTTCTTAATTTCATGTGTACATCACTTTGTTGCAGCTGTGGTTGTTTTAAAGGCTTTATAAATAATAATTATGATAAAAAAGATCATTTCTGATCATTTTTGAGCAATCTTGGGCAACAGGAAGTAGGTCTTCAGTTTACACGGTCACAAATTAATGTAGAACACCGGACGGCGGACGCCATTTTAGGTTCAGTCACTGGGGTCTCCGGTCACAGAACACCGGACGCCATTTTAGGTTAGCTGCCCGGGAGCCAGCCGAAGACTGGTGACCAGGATGGCTTCATATGGATTAATTACGAGCTGGAAACGTCTCTGTGAACTTTGTGGATGTCTCAGGCAGCAGCGGATTTATCGGTGATCGTGCCAGGCCGCCGCGCGAACACCTCCGGCCAGGCTCTGGCCTGGCTAGCTCCAGAAGCTAACACGGGAGCTAACACGGTAGCCGGCCGAAGACTGGTGACCAGGATGGCTTCATATGGATTAATTACGAGCTGGAAACGTCTCTGTGAGCTCTGTGGACGTCTCAGGCTGGAGCAGGAGCTACAGATTGATCGCGCCGCCGCTCCAACACCAGCTCATGGCTTGGCTAGCAGAAGCTAGCCAGCTAGCTAACACAGGTCTGGAGCAGCTGCGGTGGTTCACTGGCCGGCCGCCGCGCTGCTCGGCCCCGACAACAATCAACGCATGGCAACCTAAGATGTCGGCTTTGACCATCTCAAAGTAAGAAAATATATTTTTATTTATTCTGTAAATGTGAATAGCAATGTTTAACATTACAGTACACTACTGTACATGCTTAAATGTGTGTGCGCGCTCCGTTAGCATGATAAATAAAGGTTGAATGAATGAATGAATGAATAATTTTTTTTAAAAATAATTTTCACCCCCTACCTACAGCAGGATCGAGCTGCGAACGGTTCTTAGGTCCCAAACTCGTTCGTAGGTCGGGGGTTCCCTGTAGTAACTTTCAAAAATCCAACATGGGAATTTAGTTTGTTGCTGCATCCTTAGTAGGCTTGTTATAGATTAACCGATTCGACCGGATATCCGGTTTGACAAGCTAGCGATGTGGTTTCATCGGTAGCAGCCACGTAAACCGACAGCAACCAGCCACAAATCCAGAGATGAACCGGTTAAAAAGACACGGACCGGTTACGGACCGGTTATCGCGAGACTTGCTGGGTTTACATTGCGTTTCTAAAACAACGCGAGAGCGAAGCTATTCTCACGCATGCGCCATAGCTCACCAAGAGCACGAGCGAGCATGGATGTAAATAGTAGCCGCGCGCGCTAGCGAGTCACCGCGAAAGATTTTCAACACATCAGCCAGACAAAAATCTAAAGTGTGGAACGTTTTCGGGTTTTACTAGAAGGACGGAAAACTCGACAAAAGCCACGCTATTTGTAAGCTATGCAGCGCACCTCCGAAGTACAGTACACTGGTAGCACAACAAACCTCGACCAACAACTTTTCAAGCCTCATAACAACGAGCAGGATCATGCAGCTGCCACACACAAAGCGACGGGTAACTAAATTTTACGGGCAACTCAGTGATAGTTCACGAGTTACACAGGCCTTGAAGATCTCTTCCACACTGTTTTAAGTCCCTGCCCTTCCTCAGTAGCAGTGATAACTCCTGAGCCCACAGAATGGGTGAACAGTCTTGTTGTTACACAGAAGAATAAACACGTTGTTGGACCCGAACTGCGTTGTCTCAGCCTTCACCTATAATATAAGCTGCATGACTATGACCCACAGCCATACAAGATTAATAAGAAGCATAAAGCTACAACAGTAGCCATGATGCAGAGAGGACATTCACAGCTAAAGCAACATCCCTGCATCACAAGGTAAATCCCTCAGCACACTGTCAAAATACATCTTACAGTCTGCTGTGTTTTGTTGCTGTCACTAGATTTATTCTGCCTACTGTTTTTTGATTGTTTACACTGCATTTAACCATACTGTACACTAAATATAATGTCATGTTTTATTTCTAGGTAACGGGGGATTCAGTTCAGAGAGGTCCAGTGCAGACTGAACCTGCAAATGAAGATTTGGACGGCTGCAATGATGCACCCCAGACCCAAGATGAGCATACAGGTTTGTGTTTTATAACTTGTGATCAAGAATGAGCTGACTTTGTCTTAAACTTGTGCTGCAGTCATTGTATCAGCATAAAACACATTCACAATAATGAGAGAATCTGCATGCATGCACAGAAAGAGTTAAATAATCATCATGATGATATATCTTTTACACATGTACACGAGTCCCTACATAAATAAATTCTGAACATCAGATGAAGATTTTTACATAAAATGGTAAAGTCGGTAAAAAAAAAAAACTTCATGGCAAACATAGCCAGTAATATATGGTGCATGTTTTCTATTTCAGATGATGAACCACCTTGTAAAAAGAAGAAAATGTCAGCGCTGGACGAGCTGTTGGGAGACTTTGAAGTGAGGATGGCAACTAGATCTGTGAGGGACCAGGCCAGAAGAAGTCAAGAGGTACAGAGAGCGTGAGGTACAGAGAGCATGTTTTTATATTAATCCGTGCCCACCTGCTCACACAAACTCATGTTCGTGCTGCTGTTGTTAGGTGTACTGTTCTTGCATTATGTTTTGTATTATTAAGTTCAAGTTCAAGTGTTTATTTGTCATATGCAGGTTAACACAGGGTTAACTTAGTACAATGAAATGCTCAGGATGAGAAAAAACGATTTTGACTGGCTAAAAAACAAACAACAAGCAAACAGGAAATACTAAAGCGTGCAATGAGGGTAAAAAATAAACTACCAAAAAGTGAAACAGTAATTATAATTGATGGGGATTTTAAACCCCTGTTACCTTAATAAAAACCACACAAAGATAAACAAGAGAACAGTGTTAAATCAGACAAACAACTTTGCAAAGGGGAATGGCTTTTAATGTCTTTTGAAACTTAGTTTTGGTCTCAAATACATTGTCCTGCACAATTCCAAATTGTACTGGACATGACAAGCTATTTAAACAAGAAGGAGGTGGAGTTTTGACAGCTCTGACGTCTTACAGATAAAACAAACAAGTCATGGTTCTGATCAAACAAGAACATCTAATCCAAAGATTGTCAAGGCTAGAAGACTGTCTCTTCTGTATCAAGGAGCAAAGCAAACAACATGTTTGTACTATCAAATATAAGTGTTTAAAGGGAACAGAGAATATTTGATATAAGTGAGCTGGGTTATAATTATTGGGTCAGAGTAATTAGTTTTAGATGATAAATATTGAACATCTCCATCATTTCATCCTCTTTATCATATATAAACTGATCATTATCAATCAGGTGAGCGGTGCGGAAAAACATCCCCTGAGGCCGAATTTCTAATTAGGGGCAAAAACTCACACCACCGTCCCGTGCCTCCACAGTAACGCCCTGACAAATTCAGGATCACATTTTTAGGATGGTTTGAGAGATATAAAGTTTTGGATAACTCTGTGGTGATGATTGTCATATTGCATGACTTATTTCAATATTTGTGAGAAATAAAGATTTTGATTTTGAGGAGAATTTTGCAATGAGTATGGTCTCACTTTATGGCTTATGTCAAAAGTTTTAAAAGGAATAATATATTTAGCAGGGATTAGTCTATTTAACCACAAAAACTAAGCTTTTTCCAAAGAAATAGAACTTTTGAGAAGAAACATATATATATAAAAAGAACTAATCTATTTGTGTTAAACAAATAAAAGAAATAAGCTATTTAATTTGTTTTAAAATAAAAAGAACCAATCTAATTTGTCTTAACCAAAGAACCAATCTAATTTGTTTTAACCAAAAAACCAATCTAATTTGTTTTAACCAAAAAAGAACCAATCTAATTTGTCTTAAACAATTAAATAGAACTCATACACTTTCAAAGATGTGGGAAATAATTCTCAAACACACAACAAAATAGCCCTTTATGGGCACAAAAATAAAATAAACTTTTAGTTAGTTACTGTGGGTAACTCCTTAACTTAACTTAAACTAAATTCTGTAATCGGCTATAATAATAATTGTTTCTTTAAACATAAAATAAAATTCCATTCTTACTATCTAAAACATTTGTATTTAATGGCAAAAACAACACAACAACAAATGATTTCATTCTTCAGTGAAAATGAGTAATCACTCACTCTGATTTGAGGTTATTTTAATTAGTAAGTTATTCTGAATTAGCATGATCATCAAAATGAGTAGCAGGAGACGGAGACGTTTTATACTCACCTAAAATACTTTACCTTTTTCATAGTCTGTAGAAAAAGTCTAAACATACATACAGACATAGACAGACATATACGTACAGACAGACATACATACATATAGACACACATACATATATACATATAGACGGACATACATATAGACATGCATACATATATACATATAGAATTTACAATAAAAACATGTGGTTCATGTGCTCAAAATAAGTCCAGTCTATAGTCAGGGTCAGTCGTGTTTTAAAAATATAGAACCACCACATTTCAAAATTAACCTTTCAAATCAACCTGTTGAATAGATCCAAAACTCCAGGGCGTCCCCCATCTTTTCTCTTTGGATCTGTTAAAAAATAAATACCTGTTTATCAAATGACATATACATACCTGTTTATTAAACAACATACATAAAGCAATGTGGTTTGTAGGTTTATCTGATTTATCCTACAGTACAACGTGCTTCTTAAATGATCCTTTAAATGGCTATGCTGTTGAATATAAAAATCTAAAAAGTTATTTTTTGTATAACTGATCATCTAATCAATGAATGAGCTGTTTCCTTTTATGAGCCTTCATTAATGTTATTAGTGATATATTCTTTATTATAACTGATCATCTAATCAATGAATGAGCTGTTTCCTTTTATGAGCCTTCATTAATGTTATTAGTGATATATTCTTTATTATTATTAGTTATTTCTAGGAACACTTTCTCTTCCCTTTTTTTTTTTTTTGTTTTGTTTTCCTGTCTGCTTGGCTTGTTTCTATCGTACAGCACCTTGGTTGGCCCGCGTCCGCCAAAGTGCT